>JAWWEQ010017391.1:0-33326 GCA_035583055.1 Torymus tubicola
TATATATATATTTATTTATTTAATTGTCGAGATTTTGATTCATGTATCCATTCAACCGTATTAATTACCAGCTGCCTTTTGCTATATAATAACATATAATACGATCCTTCTATCAACTGAAACTTCCCCATCACGAAAACAACAAGGCGATCCGATCAAGGAGAAGGGGGAGACGAAGGGCGAGTAACCATCCCACACGCATATATACACACCAGAGGTCCAGCGGCAAAATTGAAAAGCGAAATTTCCTGTAAGTATCCAATCCCCAGAAGCAACGAGCGAGCATCGGGAGAGCATCAAGCAGCAGCGTATACAGGCGTGAGATGGATAGCGCGATTCGTCGAGACGGATAGAGAGTAATACAGTCGTGTACATATATATATATATACAACTCCCTTTTTCTCTTTCTCTAGGTGAGTAGAGAGAAAAATGGAGAGGAGACGAGGAGGATCGAGCCACGTATACACATGGGGAGCGTTTGCCACCACGCGCGCGCGCGCACGCGGCGAAGGATAAAAAGTCAGAGTGCGCCGGAAGTCCAGATTGTTCTCACACGTCGAATGCCAAGTTTCTCTCTCTCACTCTTTCTCTCATTCGCTCTCTTTTATTCTCGTCTTCGCACGGCTTAAATGGCCACGCCCATTTTTGAGAGAAAGAGACGAAAGATGCAAGGAACGAAAGATAGAGAGAAAGAGAGAGAGAGAGAGAGAGAGAGAGAAGCGAGCGCGAGCCAAGTCGTGAAACAATGTTTTTCCGCTTTCCTTTTGTTTTCCAGCCTCTGGTCCTTACTTCGTAAGAGTAAACTTTTTTAAAGCTCGTTGCGCGACGCTCTTTTACTTTATCGATCGACCTCTCACAAAGCTTTTATTTTATGAAAGACACGACGGCTTCTTTTCATGGAATTAAAGGTGACTTTTGCCTCTCTCTCTCTCTCCCTCTCTCTTTCTCTTTCCCTCTCTCGGAGGATTCTTTTGTAACTCTTTCTCGCGCCTTCTCTCTCTCTCTCTTCCTCTTCCTCTCGCGTGTGCTCAAAGTGAAAAACTTCTCGTTTTGTTTCGTCCTTCTTCACTCGCCTTTTTTTTCACTCTCTCGTCCTCCCCCTTCTCCTTCCCTCAACTTCGCGCATAGCAGTTCGAGGCTATTCTTCCTCGGCAAGGCATTTAAATGATTTTATTCCCTTTTTCCCGTTCGCTTTTTTACTCGCCCACCCTGCAGCAGAGAACAATAAGCCGCTGGGTGGGCACGCGCCAGTGCATGTTAATTTTTATATGGTTATCTTATTAGCCCAATAGTTCGTGAACACGAGCGTGCGCGAAAAGTATACCAAGTAGTTTTTTGCCTGGCAGGTGTGAAAAGAGAGAGAGAGAGAGAGAGAGAGAGAGAGAGAGAGAGAGAGAGAGAGAGCGGACGATGAATGTACATACGTGCGTGTAATGTATATATATATAGAGCGATGAGAGGTTATATACGAAGTGCTCGCGTAGTGTGTCACTTAGCAGCTCACTGTATATTCAAATGACTCTGACGGTGCACCACTTTTCATTTGCTCACGCATATACGAGGGGTGTTAATTTTTACAGCTGTGCGTTTATATTGATGGTATATCGTGAGCGCAGAGCAGCGTCGATAGTGATTAGCGAAAGAGCGGACGTGTATATAAAAACCAACCGTTCGCTTATACCTAACATTAGCATTTTTGCGGAAATTTCAATTTTACGGTATCGAGGCGTGAGAGAAAAGAGAATGAGAGTACGAAGAACTGAAACAACAATGATCATTGGAAAACTCGTTGGGAATCTGAAAATTCGATGCGCCGCAAAATGGCAAAAGTCGTAATTTCTCCATATACATTTGTATACAAAGCACACGCGTGTGTGTGAAAATATATATATCTATATATATATAAAAGCGAGCAGTGAATTTTGTTGTTCCTTTGTTATCGCGGTGAGATTTGCAACATTATTTTGTTCTCGAAGGATTTTCGGCCGAACGAAATTATATATAGAAATTCCCATTAGTCGCACTATATATAGTAACAATGCATCACTTATATTTACATTGGAGATTTTATTAATTTAACCGATTTGAGTCGGTGGGTTATGAATGTTAATTAAAAGTGCCCGAGACCCAGCCGTAATGTTTGCCAGGGGAAGCGAAAAAAAAAGAAAATTCACTTCCGAATTTCATACATAATTATGAATAATATCGTAACATAATTATTACAAAATGAAATTCCTCCCTCGTTCGGTCGCTTATTGAATACAACCTCCTGGGCGAAATTGCTAATTTCGCGGGTTTTCGCAGGAAAAAGCACGCGCGTAATCCGGCCAATTACCGTATCAAATGCTCCAAAGTCTCTTTAATAATCTCCCGCGCGCGCGTTTTTTTCCAATCTCGAAATTCGATTACCCCGCGCTAGAAGCTCGCCGAAAATGCAAAGCGCCATCTATCATTATACAGGTCGCAGCTTTTCGTTTTTAATACAGTTTTTATGCGGGCAAGCCAAAACCGCGTCGCTGCCACCACTGCGCATCCGATGCGTTAATAAATAACGCTCTCGCGTTCCTCAACCTCTCACGGGCAATGTCACTTATATGAGCACAGCCGCATACGAACTCTCTTTCTCTCGTAGCTTCATCAAATTGCTTTTTAATGGCATCGTGCGCGCAGCATCGTGAGTGCGGCGCAATCTTCGTTTAATTTTCATTTGATTAAATTTGTTTTCCGCCGCGGCGATTTTTCGCGCGCGGTAAGCCGACGAGCAGCTCACTCACTCACACGCGTGCATGTGATGCATACAATGGAAAAACCGCAGGGGCGTTGTTCTTTGATAAATCTAATTTCCAGGGGCGCGTGTATAGAGAGAGAGAGAGAGAGAACGTTGAAAAAAAATCCGTCTTTGATAGAAAAGCTCCGCTTGCTTTCTCGTCGCGCCAGTGTGGCTCGCGAGTGTACAGAGAGGGTGAGGTAGAAAAAGGAGAGACGGATAGAGCGAATAAACGGGCTGTATGTGTGTGTGCGCGCTCTCGGGGCGGGACAAAAAAAGTCGCTCACCGCCACCGACGCCGCACACGCGCGCGGGGGAAAATTGTACGGCCACGGCGGACACAGGCCCGGGCCACCCGCTACGTGATCGACAGCTTTTTTATTCATGAAGATTGCAGGGAAGGTGAGAGAGAGAGAGAGCGCTGGAAAAATATATTCGACCTGAATTTCACGTCCGAGCATATATCTCGCTGCACGGGGGGGGGGGGGGAGGGACAAAAATCGGCGAAACGCGAATAATCGTGGCGTGAGCGCGCTTTCCAATCTATATATATGTGAGCTGACTATATGCGAGTAAGGAAAAATGAAAAGTCATTTCATCGGTGTGAGAGACGAGAGAAAAGAGAGAGAGAGAGAGAAAGGAGGAAGGAAGAAAAAAGGACGGGATTGGGGGTTTACGTAAATTTTTTGAAAAATGATTCGATACTTTTCATGCATCTCACACGCTAGGGCAATTTTATCTTTAAACACGCTAGTGATAAGATGAGAGGGGATGAGGGGTGTATCCGGACAGTGTATATTTATCGAAGGGCATTTATTAAATCCAGCTGAAATCATTCGGGGATCTCGAATCGATGTGTCGCGCGTAGAGAGAATCCGGGATATTAGAAGTTGCTGGGATGTCATTCCATTTATTTCGTCCGATTTTTTGTCGACACGTTTTTGCCCTGCCAAGGACTTTTTTTAGTAATTTTTATCTTTTCTGTATTGATGTTCGCCAGATATGTAATAAAATATATGATATTTTACCGAAATCTCGAAAAATTGGAAGCGATATTTTAAAATATTTTCGAATTAAATAAATGCTGTGAAGAATATTAAGCTATATAGCATAAGAAACTATTACATAAATGCAGCAAACTATTAATATAATAATGTAATTTTTTACTTGAAAGGAATTATAATGACTGCGGAATATCGTGTACAGTATTTTTAATGAATATTTTAAAATGTTTTTTTTTTTAATCATATCATTATTTTAGTACGCTGTTGTACGCATTGAAGAGAAAAAATATAAGGAAAAAGCTAAAACTGTTTCAAAATTTAAAAAGGGTATTGCCAAAAACTGGCGCATGCGCGCTATCATATCAATATAATCTTGAAAAGCATAAAAAATGAGCTTACAAAAAATAGCCTCTGGTTGATGAAGACGATAAAAAAAATGCGGTTTAAGTTTGCGGGGATCGATGAAAAAATATAACCTCGTAGATATATCTATAGTGAAACACTACCTCTTTGCAGTTACTATATTTTTGTTTTAAATTACGATTTGATACTTAGGATATAAATACAATTTCTTTTTTATTGCTTTATAAAGTTTCCTTAATACACTAACAATTTTTAACAACAGTGCTTTACACGATTTGTCGACTGACCGTAACTTGTTAATTATACTTTCACTAAAAAATGATATTTGGCTAATGAGCGTTAATTATTTTCTTATACAAGAGCTGCTTAAAGCTGTATTGAAATTTTCTATTTTAAAATTTTGTTCTCCTTTAATCTTTTTACGACCTGGTGTATTGAAATAAAATATTCTCTTTTATGCTCGGAAGTTGAAGGGTTATTGTTATGAACATCGTTTGGAGTGGTTGTGTAATATCATTAAAAATAAGATATTAAAACTTGTACCAACAACTTTATGTTGAAACCTGTAGATAATAATTACCGTAACATTATTTTATTATAATAGTTTATTGTACGTAAAGCATATAAATAAAATAATTAATAATTAATAAATTATTTACTTATCAATGAGAAATTATTTGTATTTTAAATGGAAAATTAACACTAATACAAGACTTTAGAGGTAGTTGAGATTGTTTCTGGCTCAATTATTATTTAAAATAATGCACTTTTTATAGTAAACCTTAAAATTTCACAAAATAATTCAATTTTTATATACACTCAAACAAATAACTTTGTACTGAATACTGACAAATTTTTACTTTTTACGAGATTATTTTCATATGCATTTATTATTTTTCACATTTTTACTACATGCATATAGAAACTATGGCCACACAGCTTATTGCAATACTTACTATTTTTCACGAATTATCCTTCCTCCTATATGAACTTTTTTAATCCAAACTTTAATCGAGGAAAAACTATACGATACCACCGCTCTTTTATATTATAAGCAATTAAGGCAATCCGCAGCGACAAACTTCAAATGCATTTGTTGCACCAGGATTCAAATAATTTCGAAATCCCAGCAGCGTACTATATATACTCTGTACTTTTTGCGAATTCATATACAGGAATCATATTTCCCGCAGCGCTTTTTTCCCTCCAGCAAGCGTTATTTTCTCTACCTCCTTTTTTTTGGGTTTTTAATTTCATCCAGCTGCCCTAAACTATTTCATCGCCACGTGCGCGCACTGCGCTTTAATTAAACATTTTACAAACACAAAAATATCGATAAAAAGTAATCCGAAAAAAAGAGTCCAGTACATCCGTGAATAATAATCAAAAATAGCCGTCGTATTAATGCTTTGTATATATACTATTCGCATATATTGCGACGCTATATGACTGTATGAGAGTTTGCGACGATAATTAACGAAGCGAAACGCGTTGTTGGTATATTAACATATTGAACTCTAGACGCGTTATAGTGGAAAATCAGATATACAGACGGCGCCAACGCGACGGCCCGGCATATATACGCGTGAAAATACAGACGTTCGTGTCGATGATCATCATAATCATAATACATCCCATAACGCGTCTATATACAGACCATAATTAAGTATAGTCCCACTATACTGTTAAGCGCAGACTCGTCACGCGGGTATATAGTGCCATCATCTTCGAAAGGGCAAATTACATCAGCGTCGCCAGTGCGCATATATATATATATATATATATATATATATATATATAGCCGACGCGCACAGTCGCACTTTAGCCGCGTTGCTCCGTCGAGCGTGGGCGTTGATTGATGACCGCGGTTTTTGCGATCTTTATGGTGCAGTTATGCAATTCTCCTCGTTCCCTTTCTCTCTCTCTCTCCCCATCGGGCTTTTTGTTTTTCACTTTCGCCGCAATGCCTCGGTTTGCCTCCCTTCCTCCTCCTCCTCTCCCACTTCCTCCGCCTCCACTCTTTCTCTCTAATTTTCTCCGCTACTGCTTTTTACGCTAAGTCTTCCTAACTCCCCCTAACTCCTTTTAATTCTTTGTCGCTTTTTTGCCCTTCTGCGCGTTCTCGCTTTCTTGGGAAATGATTCGGGTTATATCCTTAATGGTTTAATGCGTTCGATCAGATAAAGATTTTTCTCTCAACTGCTCCGCTCATTGTCGCATTGTTGCAAACAATTGTCATATTGTTTGTAATAAATTTTAAACAATAAAATATACAGCAAACAAACAGTTAGCTAAACAAAATAGTCGTTAGTTTTAGATTTTTGTTTTCATCATAAACAACATCAGCACAAAATTATAGATTATTCTTTCGCATTGTTATAGCATTATATATATACATACAGACCATGTGATACTAAATCTCATTTATCTACGTTAATACAAAATGTGCGATTTTAAGGTCAGATTAAGTGAAACTACCTTTAGGCCGATAGCTAGCTATTTGCAAGCAATTTTCGACAAAATGTCTCCACAATCCGCATATCTGACCTCAAAAAAGGTTTAATCAGAATAACGGTGATTTTAAAGAGTATATAGTTCCTATTTCCCAGGCTAATTTAACGAACAGGGCGTTTCATCGATTTATATCTTAAATTAGTGACCATTTTCAATGTAACAAATGACATTTCCAATCTTAAATTATATACTATCGTTGACAAAAGCCAGCCACAAAACTTACCATTACCTTCTCATATATAAATAATGCAAGAAACTGCGTCACTATACATATATATATACCACTGCGACCGGCCGTTACATCATTTTTGCGTCCCTCTAATCACTGCCAACACTTTTTATCATAATCAGATTCCCCGTACCATAATGTTTCCTCCCTCCTCTCCCTTCTTCTTCTTCTTCATCTTATTTTTCATCTCTCGTCTTTCCCCTCCTGCAGCTCTCATCAACAATCTTATATCTTCCGGCCTTCCCAGTCAGCCTCGCTTTTTTTATCATTCTCCTCCGCACCCTACTCGCTTTTTCCTTATACGCTCTTGCAGTAACAGCTATACACACGCCCGTGTATATATATGCGGGCGTCGCTTACTTTTTCTCACAGGCGCGCCTCGCTGAGGACTTTTTGACGCGCTTACTATACTCCCGCACGCATTCACCAACTTTTCAGGCGTAGGCGTTTCGCGCGCAGGGACACAAAAAGCCAACGCGGCGTCACGCGGCGTCGCGCGCGTGATCGTAAATCCTGAGCGTGAACTTTCATGACTGTTAATTAATTACTGAATATTTTGTCATTACCGCCAGCACGCTCTTGCCCTGCCCCCTGCCGGATAATTAATGAAATTAATGCTCGATTAGGCGCTTTCTTGCCCCCCTCGCGCATGCGGCGGCCTCTCCTCGTTGGCCCGTTCATTTATTATTTTTACCTCCCCCCCGCCATCGTGTTTTTAATCAAATGCCGACGCGTCGTGCCACCCCGTTATACTGCATCTATATATACAGCCGCGATAGTTGTGAGTTTCTCGTATATATAAAGATGTGTATGTGTGTATATATATATATATATGTATACACCTGTATATGAGATGGCAATCAGTGATTTTTTGTTTGAGAAACGTGCGGAGAGCATTTTTGCTTCCACGACTTTTATGGATGGCCGTCGTCAAAGATATTCGGTATCTGCCGTGCAGCACTATACCGCACATCGCCGCAAAATTCATTCGGCGGGCTCTCGTTTCTTTATGGAAAATCGAAGGGAGCGAAATGTGTTCGAGTGGCTATGTCGCTTTTTATACATCGAGATGACTTCCTACTATCGACCGGGATTATAAAGGGGAACGCTTTTTCGATATTAATTTCAATTTGACTTTTCAAATCGTTGGCGTTTATACATTATATCCGTTTTTCGATATGGAGTACAATTACATAGATCTGATATGTAAAGTTTATTGTTCAAAGTGATTTTTATTCTTTATCTTAAATTTTTTCCAAGGAAATTCGCATCAATCAGAATCAGCGTATTTGAATAGTTCTGCGATTCGCGTAATAAGTCATAAGTCGTGAGTTATGATGTGCTATGTAGAACACCAGTAATTTGTTACTTTTAATTACTCTTTCCATTTACTTCGCTTTGTTTGCTTTATTTTTGATCCAATGTTACTAATTACATCAAGTGCTATAATTTTTATTTCGGACGGTTTAATCGATATAAGTATATAGACAAATATTACAATAAATTCTTTGTCGTAGTTGCCTCGTTTAGATAAAGAATTTTTACATTATTTCGTATTAAATATCGATTACTTGATCTATATTTGTCTAATTTTTTCTCTCTCATTAGAACCTACAATAGATTCCTTGAAGAGGATAACTTGCTAATTTTAAAGCGAGTGTCCTCATCGCGATAGCTTTCAAGAGTCTTTCTCATGAAATTAATTGAATCATGAACCTAATTAAAGGGTCAATTTAGAATATCTCGTTAAATTGTTTCTCAGAAAGTACCGTCCTTTCCAAACGTCAAGTGGTCCCTGTATCAATTGACACTATCGTTATACTTATATATATATATATATTGGATTTGTAGCGTTTCAAGTAACCGTTTTCTTACACGCTTCACTCCTCAATGACTTAATCTCTTAACTATTAGTTTAGCGTACTGAAGAACTACATTTCTTGGAAAACTTTATTCTATTGATTTGCAATTTTTAGTATAACCTACTTTTATTGTTGCATTCATATTTATTCTTTCAATAACTACATACACGAATATTTTGATAGTAGAATGTTCTTCGATGCAGCTGTTTCTATGGAAAATTGTTCTAGTAAATATTTTCAAAACTGTACAACAGAATTTTCAAAATAACGGTTTACAATATTTTAAACAATTAAGCTAGTCATTTATAACAATAACAAGTTGTAGCGAAAAAGAAAAATAAAAAAATTTATTTACAGTCATAAATTTAATGGTCTAACGAACATAGTCTTGCAATCTAAAAATATGTTATTTTGTAAAATCAAGTTATTTTGAAACAAAAACATAATAAAGTCACGAATATATTTCCAAGAAATAAAAAAATGTTTACAGACTACAATGACAAATAATAATCATACACATAATAAATGCCCATACATTCGTCTGTGAGGATATTTCCTTGCCCACCATTAAATGTCATCCATGCTTTCAGTCCACCACGTATCTATACAAACATTTTTTATCACGATAATAAAATCCAATCTATTATATAAAACATAAGAACGCGTCCGCAGAAATGTATATAGACGGTACGCTGCCTACCACTTTTATCTAGCATATATCAGATGTCGCGGACACGTGAAAGCGACACTCGCGGAGAATTAAATTTAACAACTGTAATAACGTCCGTGATAAAGCTCGCGAGCCGCTCGGTACGTATATATAGTCTCACTCTCATGCGCACACCACCACCTCACCGGACGAATTACTCCCTCGCGTGTCAGTTAAGAAAACCCATAAACTCCAATCGGCATATCCTGACGAAGGTGAGAGAGAAAGAGAGAGAGAGAGAGTGAGGGTGGACGGAAGCGGAGGGGGGAAAAAGCGAGAAATTTTCTGTGCCATCCGTCACAATATTCGCGCGCGTGGGCGCGTCGGACGTATTGCGAGCGAGAGATAGGTGCAGTGGCGTATAGTCGCGCGGCAGTGGAAAAAAGAAGAAGGACGAGAACCGAGAACGAATGATACAGAGGAGGGAAAAGAAGTACGAGGTGTGGTAGAGGTGAACGAGAAAGAGGGAGGAGGATGTAATAAACGAGGTGCGGGGGGGGGGATGGGATACGGTTCCTCGCGGATATATATTATAAATATAGATAACTTGTTTAAGGGAGTTATAGAGGAACTTTTTCATTATATCGAGGAAGCTGCGCGTTTTTCTTTATATCTGGATTTCGGATTCATTTAATAATTTTTTTTTTCCGTGAGAAATGAATCACTTCAGCGTGACCGGTAATTAAGAGTAACGTTACTAAATCCGTGCGGTCTTTTAAATAAAGGTCGTTATTAATCTGGTCTTGTTGCTGATTACCGCGTTAAATATTTGCCAGGATGAATCTTTTACTGTAAAATTATAATTTAATGAACGAATGATGATTGTTATTGGTGCAACGTGCAACGAAGTATATATATATAGACACATTTATTTTAGTTAACGATGAAAGTCGATTCCTGCATATTAAACTTTATCATGGGCTACTATAGGTAAAGAGACTTTTCTAAACGTAATAGGGTACTTACATGATACGGGGGGGGGGGGGGGCGCCAGTGAGAAGGGAGAGATAACTTGATGAAATGACCAGTTGGATGGTGGCTCTAAGTGACTATCTTCCGTACTCTCTTTTTCTTAAGTATTCAAGTGATGGCCTCAATAGAATCCTTACTGGGCTTGATTCTCAGGAGGGTGATTTATTCAATTGATAATTAATAGTGGATCGATTTATTAGCACGATAGTTCTCATTGTGAATTTAACGAGTCTATATATTCAATGTTGTACATTTGAAACGTTGAAACTTTAGTTAGGTAAGTAACGCAGACTTAATGAGTTACTGATGGCTACCTTAACTGAAACCCCTATATGTGCATCCGCATTCATTAATGGTCGTTAACAGACAGCAATTTCGCACCCTCCCTTGAGCAGTTATGTGGAAACGACAGAGACGTCGCGTCACTTTAAACAAAGCGGTGTAGTATAACATGAACGTATTTACAAAACTTTCAGTTGAAGTATGTAGATTTTCAAAACACTGTTCATATTTCGAGTTTACATGGTATGTTTAGTTTTCTATTAATCAAAACACTTCTATAATACTGAAATAGAGTATTGTTTTAAACATAAGAGCGTTCATTACTTATTTCACTGACACTTGGAAAATTATTTTGTTGTTGTTACAATTAATATTTAAAAATTTACATTCTTTTTAAGTAACATAGAGTTTACAATATGCAAAATATTGTGCAAATTTAATTGCATTTAATTTATTTAAAATTAACATAGAACAGCAAGTTTGAAATCTACTTCAAAACAAATAACACATTTATATATATAAAGTATTTATCATTCAACAGTCGAAAGTAACGATTTAAATTTCACACAATATATCGAACGAAAAAATTCATAATTCATCTCCCGTTATACCTATAAAACTCTTTAATTTCAGGTAATAAGTAAATTTTCACTCTAATTATACGCAGCAACAACCAATCAATCACATTTCATCCCCCCGTAAATCCATAGCAAACCCAGCGCCTCATAATATACATATGTATATATATGTATATATGTTTGTACAAAATAATAACTGCAGGCTCTGCGCGTATCGAATTTCCTATAATTAAACGTATTGTCACTGGAAAAATTAATCCGTGTGCTAGCGTGGTGTCGGGGGCGTCAAAAAATAACACGAGCACACTCGCGTTCCCGCGAACTGACCGATTTTCACTCCCCCCCTCCCGCCCCCAACACACAATAATAAAAAAAAATCCCCGCAGCTCGAGTGAGAGGCTACAAAAAAACGCGTCCAGACACAGAGCGAGAGAAATAATATGACGCAGAGAGAGAGAGACCGAACGAGCAAGGGAGAGTGAGAGAGAGAGAGGGGACACTTTTCCCAATCGGCGCAGTGCCAGTGCATTTGACATTTAAGAATAGCCGGGGTCATGAGCGGACGTACAGGCTCGGCCGCTCGTGAAAAATCGCGATCGACCCTCTCTCCCTCTCTCTCTCTCTCTCCCCATTCTCATTCGACCTCTGCTATACTATACGTCCATGCTGCAGCGCACGCTTGTTGTGTCTACATATATATGTATACACCTCTATACGTCCGTGTGAGAGAGTGAGAGAGCGAGTGCGGTAGCAAACGTCGCATGCGGCGAAGTCGACGACCGGAAATTCGTATCAGTCGGCTGCGCGCGTTAGCCCCCGTGCGCGCGCGCGATACAGGCGTGGGGCAAAATGGCGAGCAATAGAGATAGAGCGAGGGATACAGATGCGCGCGGGCGTCCGAGAGAACAGGGGGAGATATTTAGGAGAGATTGCGACTGTAAATGCGTGTAACACGTTTGCGCGTGTATAAAACGCCTCTTTTTTTTGCCGTTTTATTGCCCCCCCCCCCCCCTCCCCCCTCATCTCCTCTACCTCACTGTCGTTATAATAATACACATATATGTATGTATGTATATGTATATAATACATGCGAGCAAACATGGACATTATTAATGCGGCTGGTCTTTTTAATTATTGTTAATTGTTAAAAGGTGCGCTGATGCTTTATGCACTGTTTGTTCGGTTATATTTACTCGGAGGAGCTATATATATATATATATATATATATACCGTGAGCGCCAAGGAATTTATTGGGTTTCGCGTCCGCGAGCGAGCGAGCGAGCGCTCGAGGGTGTTGCATGAGTCACACATAGCCGCTCGGCAACGTCCGCGCGATGACTCATAAATTTTATTAATTTACGTCGTTTGTATGCGCGTTGTAAAAAAAAAAAGAAAAAATGAAAATATAGGCCGAGAGCGCGCGCGCGTATATTATATTCATACATATATATGCGCGCTGCATGCGGCTTGTGTAGAGAGCGCAACGCGCGTTGGAACCGCGTAAATATTTGAGTTGATTGTTTGAACGCATGAATATTCGGGTTCGTTTTTTTTTTTTTTTTTTAATCGTTGGAAACCACGCGTGTGTCGGTCAGTGTGATGGTGGTGGGTGAGAACGGTGAGTGCAACGATCCACTCTCTCATCTTCTTTTTTTTTGTTGTTTAATAAATATTTTGCTTTTCCACTTTGGAAATTGAATTTTTATAACTAGCATGGCGAATATGCCGATCCGCACGCATGCGCGCGTTGCGTTTAAAGAGAGAATGATGGACGTGTCATGACTTATAGAGCCTGTTGTTTGTTTCGATGTTCGAGTTATTGACTGTTCGATGTTTATGCTTTCCAAAAGGGGAAGTCGGATTTAAAGTGGTTTTTAATAATAACCATTTTAAAATGAATGCACGGTGTTTGCGTGTACACTTTGGTTATTTGGATTTATTGGTTTTTTATCGGTTTGCAATGATGTGTGATTTATGAATGACGTGCGGCAACTAATTTTTTCAATCATTTTGTTTTATTAAAACGTGCTTGATTACACGTACAAGTTTATGGATATATTTTATTTTAATTTTTCACTTTAAACGAATTTGTAAGCTAATATATTTTGTTAATATTATTTTTTATTCATAAACAATTTATTATATTATATTGTATTGGTTTGTTTACAATTGAAAATACCATTCTTCGAATTTTCAACAAAGTTTATTTTAATATTATTTAAATATTATAATATTATTGAAATCTGAAAATAAACATCGAAATCCGACAGCAAACATATAACGATGGTTGATGCTTCTAGGTACTGCAGCTTTTGAATTCACATATGAATAATGTTCTATTTAGTTCTAACTATTCCACATAAAACTATGAATAACCGACTGATCAAACCAAGCTCGTATTTGCATGGCGTTCTATTGGGCGCTTTACGTAATTATCCGTAAATTAATTCACTTTATTTATATATACTTCAATCACTCGGTAGAATCAATAGACAGAAATTATCCCAGAAACTGGCCTGCCTATACGTATAATATACACGTATGCGTGCGTGTTTCGCATGCTAGCGTATATATAGGCTTTTGACGATATGTAAATGTTATTTTACACAATCGCTTAATTCGAAACGCGGAAATCCTCCCGTTCGGAATAACAAAATAATCGTTGGCGAACCGACACCCCCATCTCTCTCTCTCTCTCTCGCTCGCTAGCGCGTGACAAATTATCGTCGCGATAATACACGCCAGAAATATATTTACACGCGATGCCTAGAAAACCGTGTACACTATACTATATATACATATACAGTTCTATCTCTTTATACGCTGCCAGCTTTCTCTCTAACGCGAGTGCGCTATCAATGCCAGTTTGAAAGCGAGTCTATAAAAATACCGGGGCAGATAACAAAGTTCGCTCGGGTACTTAGCTGGGGAAAAATGTGTGTATCGTAGGTGCGCGAAATTTATATATACGTGCACAGCTCGACTGCAGAAGAAAGAGTGTGCGAATACTGCTGCGTATACATATATCTACGTGTGTGTGTGTGTGTGTGTGTGTGTGTGTGTAGGCACATATATATATATATGTACAACTGCACGTGCGCGTAGGGGGATAGTACGAAGAGAAGCGGTAGGAGACATAGAACCTGGGAGGGAGAGGGTGAAACTCCACCTGGAAGGAAGGAAGGAAGGAAGGAAGGAAATATCGTCGATAACCCAGACACGGGGGCCATGAATCAGCAAATTCCCCATAAAACTTCCGCACATGGGACATTCGCATTGGTCGACCTCTCTCTCTTCCTCCCTTTCCACCCTATACATACCTTCTCCAGTTTCGCACACACATATTACATGTACACATATATATATATATACTACCTACCGTTCTGGACACACGCGTGTCGCGCATCGCGAAACGCGCGAGTTTTTTCCCCCCTTTTGTCGCGCGGTACGAGAGTCCACGACAGAAAAAAAAGAAGAAGAATAAGCTCCCGACGTTTTCTTCTTGTCCTATAGCTACTCTCTCTCTCTCTCCTCGTTGTGTGTAAAATGTAGGAGGAGTCTCTCTCTCTTTTTTTTTCGACGATGAAAATTATTCGGTATAGCCGGGTGGTGTGCGGTGCTGTACGCGTACCGCTCGCTATTATTCTCGCACGGCGCATGCGGCATGATTAATACCCGTTAACGTCCAGAGTGATTTGTTGGGCTTTAGTGCGATTATTTGTTTTTACGGGGTTTCAAAAGATTTTCCGCGAGCGTAGTTTTTACTCCCGGCGTTGGTACATTTTACAGGACGATTATGAGATTGTTCGGAAATTTGTCGAGTTCATATATACGACTTTATATGCGAGTTATGAGAGTTGTTAATAGATATATGCATATAGTTTTCTCAGAAGTAAAATTTAATTTACAGTGAATTGATGTATCTATTTAACAGACAAACAACGTTAGATTGGAGAATCGTGATGTTTAATCTTGCGTGAATTATTATGTCGAGGAGAATTAATTAATTCATTGTGCTGTCACGACAATAGCAATTATTGTTCTATGAATTGATTGCTATCAATGTCGGAGAATCGTTGTCTGTTTCGCGTTAGAATATATCAGACGATGAGAGCTTTTTATGTTACACGAATGACCGTAATATCCATTAGGATTTGCAATAAGGGAACTTTATATACCTCCTCTTAAGAATATGATGGGCAGAGCCTCCGTTCCAGCGATTTATCGGGCTGATTACGATCACGTGATAAATTATTGGTGTGTAATATGAAATAAAAAAATGAAGGGTAGCAATAGAGATGGTATGAATATACGTTTTTGCCTTGTTTTAACAAAATGATAACAAGAAAAAGAATAAAGAAGCACACGAAGTCCGCCCATATATTAATGCTAAAAATATAAGCAAACAGCAGAAGAAGAATGACATTACAGGAAGTAAAAATTTCAATACTTCAGAGAAAATGACACTACTTCAATGTAGATACAAATGTGTGCTGTGTAACTATCATCATATTACCAGCAAAATGTTTGATTATACGCAAACGTTACTCAGAACACATTGATAATTATAAAGCTGTAAAACAATAAAGAGTGGAAATTAATATTTTCCATCCCGTTTAATTTGTCCATTGAATATACCTTACATATTACATAATACAATATATGACCATCGTATCAAAAATTTATTAACATTTAATCAAATTGTTGCGCGAACAGAGAAAAAATGAGGCATTGAAAATTAATTTTCCCGAAAGAAAATCTCCATTCACAATGAACAATGGAATTATTCACTCCGCGTGACCTCATAACACAAAGTCGTACTATACATACGCCCCCACAATATTTGTGACTTACGTTCGGTTAAATCAATTTTTCAATTCGATACTTTGCAAAACCAACCCTCCAGCCATTTACCCGTGCTATTTCCATCTAATACATATATATATATATATATATATATATATATATATATATATATACATACATAGAGGCATGTATCCCCATGTGATTCACGCAAACCCATCGGGGCATTACAAACCGCCCACCAAACGCCCAATCACGCACACATCTATATATACATATATACACGTTATACATTGAAGTCTTCATCCGCGTCATCGGTCGAAAACCGCATTACAGCATAGCATGCACACACATGTATATATACACACACACCCCTAGCACTGAAAACTCTGCACACACGGCGCTTTTCCCCTACACTCCCCCTCATGTCGTTGCCTCCGCATGCGCTATCTCCATCGCTGCACGGCTGTGCGGTAGCTATCCATCTGACAGCATGTCTCTGTCTCTGCTCCTTCCGTCTCACTTGCTCCCTCGCGCGCGCGCTCGCACAGGGGAACTTAATTCGAGAGCCGATAGATTAATCGGCCACCACCACTGACGACGACGACGACGACGAGGGAGACGTGTATATAGTAGTAGTATACCAGCAGCAGCAGCAGGCGGGATGATTCCTCGGTGCGGCTATCGACGCCCGCCGATCTTCCGGGAAGGGCCATTAATAAATGGCGCTCTGCCTTTCTCTCTCTCTCCCCCCACGAGACTATACACACGAAGCGCACGATTTGTCTCCATCCCTCTGCCCCCAGGAACATCCTTGGCTCGCGGAATGTTATTCTTGCGGGAGCAAGCGTACGCTACTCTACTCTGTCGTCTGTTTTGAAAGGGACAGAGAGAAGGAGAGAAAGTAGAAGATGCCGAGAGTGAAATGTTACTTTCTTCGAGTGTGTGTTGCTGCTGCTGTTGTGGGCCCGTGTGACACGAGCGATGGCTCGTCATTTTTTTTATTTTGCCTCTCTTTCTATACTACTACTACTACTACGCAACGCGTCACGGTCGCGTTTTTTCCTTCCCTTTTTTTTCGACGACACATTGTTCTTTGGCTTCTCTCCGGGACATTGCTGCCTATATTGTGTTGCCGTTGTTGTATATGTGTGGTTTTTTTTCATTCGATGTCTTGGCGGAAGAATGGGATTAGGGTAGTGCGCTGGATTGCGAGGGATGTTAAGCAAGTATATATATATATAAGCGCGAACGAAAGCTACTGGTATAGCTATGTGGGAGGGCTGGAAAAATTATTCGCAGAGATTTATTATATAGGTTTTTGCATAAAACTCGAGTAAACCTGGAGGGCTTCTTTTTCGTCATTTTTCTAAATGCCTGTGACGATTATTAGTAATGGATTACGTATGTTGTGTTGTGAACGTGTACAATGACTGGTTTTGCTATTTTATATACGGTGTAGGTTTCTTTGTGTGTAAAGGTTCAAAGTTACGAGAGTGGAAAGTACTTTGACCCGGAGCTATAATTAATAGAGCTGGCATATCAATTATTTTGTGAATAAAAAGTTTATTTTCTTACTGAACAATATCGAAAACTTCAGATGCAGAAACTGTCGGGTATTGGATGGATTTATATTAATGATTTTACATATAATTTTAAGTTACACTCTAATGTAGTCACGCCTGACGTCTCTAAAATTATCAGTATTAAGTTCCATATTTTATTCAAATTAGTTGAATATATTTAAATAACATTATTCATATATGAATCTCATCAAACTTTCTACAATTATACTATAGAGACTCTATAGCTGAATCAAAATAATTTAAACTTATACTTTCGTTAATCGCACAGTGTACACCTGCGATTGATGTTAATATTATATCTATATATTGATTAGATTCGATCGAAATTATTCAATGTTTTACGCTAATTGATACGTTTGATTGACTGCTTTATATAATCAGAAATAATATATAAAGGAAACGTACTTCTATCCCTTTAATCAGGAGATTATATTGATCTATATATATACACACATATAGTACGCCTCTATTTATAATCCGATTATTTTGAATACATATATCAAACACTTCTGCTAACGTCACGGTAACGTAAGAGCTTTTTCAGAAAAGTTATATAAGTCTTAAAAATATCGCCATCAGTTTTATAAACATTTGATGACCGTTTTTTATTGAAATCTGCGCGCCTCTCCGTGCCATCGACGCGCGTCGCGAGTCACCGCTGTTACACCTCGCCATTTTATTAGGCCGATTAATAAGCTTAAATAAAAATTCTCAACACGCGCACGTATATATATATATATATATATATATATATACATATTATACGTATATACGAACGGTGCACACTTCGGCCGTTTTATTTTACAACTGGAGTCTAAAATTTTAACGGCGCTTGAGTTGCATAAAAAGTTTTTTTCAGTCTCGTGGCCCACTTCTATATACGCGTACTGGGGGGGGGGGGGGGCGACTGCGGCCAGCGGGGCTAATATGCTTTCGAAACGAGCCAAGCGATCTAATTTTCCTCCTCCCCCTCCCCTCCACACCCTTACGCTGCAACCGCGCATAATGGTATCGGCGGCGCTTCAAATTGTATTTACAAAAGTTGCGCGCGGAGGGTCCCGTTCAACAAAGTGATTCGACTGCGGAGCGCCGATGCACTTTTATATAGTATTATTATAAAGCGATAAATGCAGTGCTCTATGCTCATATTCAGCGATAAAACGAGCTCGCGGTATTTGTCCGTGGAGTATAAAGGCATTCACGTGGTATATACATATATGTGTGTGTGTGTGTGTGTAGGTGTGTATGTGGAATAGTGCGAGCATTCGCGTAGTCGCGCTCGGATTTCGCGCGACTCGGAAAAGGAAGTAGGAAAAAAAAAGAAAATATATGTATGGGTGGGGAAAATCAAAGTGCGCAAAAAGGATAGCACTTTTTTTTTTATTTGCGTTTTATACCCCAGCGTTCGACTCGACGATCGAAAATAAAAAAAAAGGGAAAAGCAAATAAACGAAAGAGAAGGAGAGAAGTGAGAGAGAGAGAGAGAGAGAGAGAGGGTGAAAGTTTGATCAATGAAATTTGAATCGGAATTCTATTTCCGAATACGCGTGTATACGTGAGCTCAGCCGGAGCTCCGAGTAGATTTTAAACACCATATGGTTCCACGTGGCGCGCAACGGTATACAGCCGGATAGGGCAGCTCTCTCGTATATATATGCGCGCACGCGCGTATAGCTGGGCCATATGGTGCCACTTGTCACCGAACATGTTAATATTGCCTCCAATTTTATCTATGATTCTAAAGCGCCGCCAACGACGACGACGACGCCGCTGCTGCTGGCCGAAATTGCAGTTAAATAATACCAGGGAATTGTTTACGGATTTTCACCTGCTGCCTCTCTCGCGCGTATATTTCGCTTGTTTAGCAATTACGCGTGCGCGCCGACGCTGCTTTCTTTAGCCGGATTTAGAAGGTAATTTGTGGATATTTTTGCGTGTTAGTTTGTCGTTGTGTTTATTGAAGATTTTCCCGTGTAAATGCGCGCTTGTTCGTGGAAGCGGAAAATTAAGTGGAAAATTTAACTAGAATTGAATGAACGGAATACTGTGTTTATAACGACTATAGCGAGGTTGTAAATTTATAGCATTTGCCGATCGTTATACGTGATAAATTTCTGTTGAATTTCATTCGCGATTTCGAGGAAATGTTATTAATCACGTGAGTAATCATCGCTGTTTTCGAATCAACAAACATTTTTTAGAACCAGATAGCGTTCACAAATTCGCAGGGGAAGTTCACAGAAATATATACGAAATAATGAAAATAAATATACCGACAACAAAAATGTGGCTTTCTGTATTTCGTGTTTACAATCATTTGTACATTGGTCCGATAGTGAATCAAAAACCTATATATAAATCAAGTGATTAATTTACACCATAATCTTATCGAGATGATATGTTAAAATAATATCGTGGACAATCTTTTTTTTGTTAACATTTTTTGCTTCAGGCATTTGACACCGAAACATCAGTAATATAGTTTTGAGAATAATTTTGTTTAAATTTTAATATGTATAAGAAATGTTAATTTCTTTCAAAGTTGCGTAGTTCAAAGCCAAATGTCAAAACACGTAAAATATATTGACCAACAGTAACAATTTGTATGCGTGAAATAAATGATATTTTATTTCATTTGACACTCGAATTTGATTAACTCGGCAATTGTAGATAGAGAAAGAGTCAATATTTTTTATTCCAAAAATCAATTAAGAGCTTTTTTCTAGTTTTATTTACTTTTATACTATGCCACCCGATAGAATGAATATTGTTCAAATCAAAATCATTGTGTTACGAAATATCTTTCAACAGTTGGCCAATTGTTTCGAATACTATATGATACTAACTGACAAATACACACGTACATAATATACAATACCAGAAACTGGCTGATAGAAAATAATAAAACTATTCTGAATTTTCTCACATACAAACACATCAAAGTTCCAAAGCATATACTTTTAACATATATTTTCTCAACAACTATCTTCCTCATGTTATTTTTATGACAAAGCTATATGATTATGAAAAACCTAAACACAAGTCTAAAAGAATTATTTTTAATGCAAACTTTCAGGATGCCCGAATTGCTTATTAGAATAAAAAATTATACATCAACCTCCACTTCCTTTAACTCTCGAGCGCGAGATTTAATTTAGGCCGGCATTCCCCTCAGTTACTTGGCACTTTTCTCGACAAAAAAAGGGCTTGCAAGCTCGCGCGGGCGCTCACACTGCGCGAATAAGAATAATAATTAGGTCTCTAGAGCGGGGGCGGGACCTCGGGAACGATGGTAATTAAAATGCGTTCCTTACACAGAGAGCACCAGGAGCAGCAGCCGTGGGAAGTAAAAAAAAAGCGCGGACTCCCGGTGAAAAACACTCTTTGCACGTGTATACATGTATATGATGAAAAGGACGGGACACACGCGTTGTATACACGTACACCACACACTTCACTTTGCACTTTGAACAATTGAGCATTCTGGCATTTCAATAAATGTACATACACGCATTCGCGACATTTTTTTCTGTTTTCATCGTCGACGACGACTCGGTTTAGCGAAAAATTTTCGTTGTGCGTCGTATATAGATGTTCGAAAGACGAGAGACAGCAGTATAGCAGTGAGTGTAAATATAATTAAGCCACATTCCCCTCGGGGGGAGGGGTCCAACAGAAAGGGAGTGCACGCGCGCACGCGCACAATTACCTTAATTAAAACGTATATTCCTTCCTTGGCCCGAGAAAAGAGTACTTTGCAGTACCATCTTTCTCTCTCTCTCTCTCTGTCGAAGTGTGTTTCGAAAGAGACGCGGTGTACACACGTACACACTTGGTGCGTAAGTAAATAATACTAAGGCGAGGAGATAAGTGGAAGAGTGGGAGGAGGACGCAGTGGAGGGGGAAAAAACGAGAGAGGAAAAAGCTCAGCTGTTTGGCCATCGTAAACAAATCTCGTTTGCCGGGAAAAAGCTGTCGCGTTCTGTCTAGTTAGTCATGGGAATACTTGTTGCTTCGAACTTCTCTCTCTCTCTCTCTCTTTCTCGTTCTCGCTTTCTCTTCGCTTTTCAAAGCTCGCGCAATTAACCAAGTTTTCTCCTCGCCGATATCTCGGCCGAATGAACGAATTAATTTTCCAATTTCATCGATCGCGCACGCGCACGCGCGCACCGTTCCTCCAAGCCTGGCGATCTACTCTCTCTCTCTCTCTCTCTCTCTCTCTCTCTTTCTTTCCTCTCTCACCCCATATCCAGTCACGGACTTTTTTTTCCCATTTCTCAGTCAGTGAGGGATGTCCCCTTCGATATTCGCGAACGGGCGGACAAAAGCTTTTACAACGGCTCATTAGGCTCCTTTTGAAACGCGAACGCTTTTTGCACCCGGATCTCTGTGAATTCACGCGGGCTTTCTCTCTCTCTCTCTCTCTCTCACTCGCCCTCCCTCTCGATCATCGAATCGTGCCGTTCTTTCTGAGGACTTTCAGACCCGTGCTGGAGTACATAAGTGAATGGGAATGGGACGAGAGGTCGTGATAATTTTCCGACTTCGCGCGTTTCGGGCCACGGTCGATTAGAATTTTCCTCAAGACGAAACGTATTATATTAATTTGTGAATGATTGTTGGGAATTTGTCGCAGTTTCGTTTTGACGAGTTTCTGAGAGCTTTGGAGGATGTAATAAATATGTTGTAATGAGAAATTATGAGAAAATTTGACAGAATTTAAATGTATAATTTCATCTAAGAGAGTATCTGTATTAATTATTGCAAAGTATGCTTATCAGATTTATACATCATCGTGTGTTGGATGTTTCGTACGTAGCTCAAACAATTAAATCCATATTTTACAAATTTATATGTCAATCAATAAAAGGAGTACCTATTTTCCTCAGAAGGAATATTTAAAATTTTATGAATCGAATAACTAAGAATAAAACGTGCCGGTCTCAATACTGAAAATATTCATTCAAAGCTGTTAATTGTTTTCTCGTTCATGTTTCCATTATTCTTCGAAATTTAATGATTTATAAATAGCAACTGTGCATATTATTATTTTTATAACTTTACAATAGGCAATTTACATTTAATGAAGCAGCATTTAATAAATCATGTATAACCTTCATTATGATGGGTTTCCGATATAACAATCCACTTTTTACTGAAGTAATCATGTTTCTCTTAGAAAATTACAATCGATAGAAAATATTGTAAACAGAAAGCTTCAATAATTAAAAAATGAATTCATAAAACTGATAAATTTTTATCAGTTTATGCATAAATATTTTGTTATGAAATTTTTATTCTAGTAAAATGGAAAATCCATATTTAGGTCAATTCTAAATATATTGTGCAATTGAAATGCGAAGTTAAATATTTACTCGTTTTCGTAAAAAGTATTTAAATCATTTTCATTAATAAATGACGTTATTCTGCTTACGTCGAGTAACAGGTTCTTTAAAAAGATATGTCAAAGCGAGATTATCAACATGTTTAAATTGTCGTATCTCAAAAGAGCGCATGCTAATTATAAAAAAAATCCTTTTTATTTTTATTTCGTCAAAAGAACGTCTGCTTGCGATATTTCAAAGAAATTAGTTGGAAAAAAGGTAGAGGATAAATTTCACGCGTCACATCCATTTAAAGGAACGTTTTTCAGTCCAGAAACCGACAAGAGACGGCCTGTGCCAAAAAGTTTTAAAATCACTTAACCAGAAACCTGTGGGTAACAACTGCGGCATTTTTTCAATTTTTGGTCTCGAGAATTATGCACTTGCCTCGGCCGTTTCTTTAACTTCCACTCTCCATTGTTTTCTATACAACTTTTATGCGCCGGGACTTTTTCCCCCCTTTTAATATCTCCTTTCAAAGCAGATGTTTCACATGACGAGAATGAAGTACGTGCGAGCGAGGTGCTCATTGAGGTAAAGTGTGTTAATATGAAACTGTAATTAAATTAAAAAATGACAATATTATTACTAAATATAAGTTTCTTTCATAAAACAAGTATGCAAAATTATGCTCATTAGAAGGTCGTTATAAAACAACATTTTTAAATTACCAAAAATAATAAATAACAATAATATCATAACAAAATTTTTATAATTTATTTTCCGCGTTAATTTTAGAGAACTTGTAAATGTAAAATATAAGTATTTAATTGTTTAAAAATTTAAATTCAAAATTACTGTTAATTATATTGGATATCAACTACTTGTATATTCAAGAATATATAACAGAATAATTTAAAATAATATTATTTATTTAAAAGACATCGAAACATAATTATCATTATATTTCAGAATTGCAAAGTATTAACAGCACAGGCACACATAGCAGTTTTAATTATTTCCAGGCTTAATTCAATAAAGTTATCCGAGCCGATGTTAAAATTTTCAACTGCTTACTCGCCAAAATAGACAGACAGAACGAGAGAGAGAGAGAAGAGCGTGAGCGAGCATGAGAGAGAGAGCGAATGAGGAAACCACCCTTACCGATCGCGCTCACATCCCGCGCAGTTCATTACATATTCAAGCACTTCGGTAAACCGAAAACTTCGGCTCTCGGCTGTTCCATTAAAACGTCACTGTCAGGGCCGTGCGCGCGCACTCAGTGCTGGGCGCCCTCTTAAACAATTTAAACCGCCTCCGCATTTTCAATCAAACACACACGACAGACTCGGCAAGCCGCTGCCGATACACGAGATCGTGGATCCACATCATCGTATACACGTACACACACATGCACATATGTGCATTGCATACACGCATATATATATATATATATATATATATATGTATAGCCACACACGTGCAGAGGGTAAAACGACAGGGCTCTTGAAAACGCCTGTACACATGAGTCGAAGCAAATGAGGTGCAAGCTCGGAGTTCTCTCTCTCTCTCTCTCTCTGTCTGTGCATCAATCCTTAGCCCCGCCCGCGAGACTTGACGCAGCAGAGTCTCGTGCTCGCGCGAGCGCGTTTGTGAGCATCAGGTGGATTCGCGAGCTTGAAAATTGGATGACTGAGAGTAAAGGATGCCTTGGGTAGGGGAGAGAACTACTTATTTTTCGTCGTCCATTATACGGAAATGCAAAATCCTTATACCGTCTACCTTGTTGTTATCCCTCCTTTTTATCTCCGTCTCTCTTTCTCTTTCTCTCGCGCACGTATATATACATATATACAGGACGTTCCTCGTTTGTTCCTGGAAAGCGCGTCTTTCCTTTTTTTAGCTTTGCACGCGCGCACACAGGAAGAGAGGGAGAGAAAACATCCCTTCGCGCGCGGCGTTGCTGGAAACGCAATTTGCGCTCGCCTGTACGTAATGAACGGTACGATTTGTTTATTTGCTCGGGATGGGCAATTTTTCATTTGTGAATGAAAGAATGAATTTATACTGTGGATTGAGGCTTGGCGGTAGCAGGTTTGAATCTTTTATAACGCGTAATAGGCTGGTGTATATGTATATCTTTTTTTCTATACGAAAATTCGTTGAAATCGTGCTATTCAGAGACGATTTTAAAATGAACTAACGATTTATTGTGCGGCGCAATTTAGCGCGACGGCAATTATTTGTTGATAAAAGAATTAGGGTGCGACGACACGACCACTTTCAGGAAGTTCACGATGAGTATTTTTCGGATCGATAAAAGAACATCGGCCATCTGCTTAGGTCAATGGAAATTATAGGTCTGCAGTCTTTTGTCGATGAAGCGTTGAAAGAAACCACGACCGGTTATTTATAGACATATACGAGCCTAAAAAGAGTATATACCGAGCATAGAGCAGTATGTTATTTTTCCTTCAGAAATTCTCCGTAGAATATTCACGCGTAAAACATTTATCTATACGCGACGTATGGCTGCTGTATTTTTATTCTGTAATTTACACGAGTTATTTCACGTGTCATTTCTTTTTACGACTTAATGTTCTTTAATTACTGTTAATAGATAATTCGATAATTCTAAATTTTAAAATTATATATAATTTAGTAAAGCTTATAGCTCGTCTGCATTAAACAAATTTAATATTAAAACTAAAGTAATTCTATATTATTATATTTCGATTCAGTTTTCAATTTTCGTTAAATATTAATTTTTTGATAAAGAAAGTATGAAAACCCACCGACGATAAATTGATTCATCTATAATGTAAAGGAAAAAGCTTCGGATATGTATTTAATAAATGCACGCGAATTGGTAACATGTACAAAATGCTGCTTATTTTCATGAATACTTTTTATTACAGTGTAATCATTGAAAATTATTCCCGGGGTATATTTTATTATTCGAAAAGTTATTAAAGCTTCATATAAGAGTTACCATAAATTGAAATTAATTATCTCATAACTAAGACATTTACGATAAAATTTCATGTTATTACCTTTGCATCAATATCGTTAGAATTCGGATCGTCTACGTTAAATTTTTAATAGGGAATGAAATATTCAGAGAATTTCGGCGTTAATCGTTTCAGCATGTGTTACAGTATTCGAAGGGTCGAAGTAATGCATTGTAAATAATATAAGCGAAAAATAAAATGTTAACGAAAAAAATTTATATATAGAAAATTTTTAATAAACTAATTAAGAAATGTTAATAGCATAAGAAAGTAACCCGCACATTACGTCTTTACGAATGAACTAAGCTCCTCGCGCTACTTGCAACGTTGCCAAACAAGTTTCCGTAATCTCCTTATAATACCCGCAGCCTTTGCCACTGTTTTCCATTTCTATAATTCACAAAACTTTACATAAGTACCAGGCAGTTAACAATATTAATAAACTTTCGAATTCGCTGAAATTTTTAAGAACCCATCTGACACACGAACATTTCTATATATAATATATCTATATATAGACGGCCGCGCGTGACCGCAGACCCTCTTAATTTTTTCTGCGGAGAATAAAGCGAGGTGCGCCGTAGATTTTAAAAGTGCCAAAACCACTCCACAACGGATGATTTCATCCGGCCTCGCGCTGAAGAACGATCCTCTCGTAAAAATAAAAGGGCGAACTGGAGGAGGTGGGGGGAAAAGAAAGAAGGAGGATGCCTCGTTTGAACGTTAATCCAGGAGAGCGGGGATAAAGAATCATTCTTCGAGCGAAGCCGAGCGCGGGGATTATATTGAAAGAAGATTTTTCGCTCAGTTTTAGGAGGATTGATCGGTTTACCG
Organism: Torymus tubicola; assembly: GCA_035583055.1. Lineage (NCBI taxonomy): Eukaryota > Metazoa > Arthropoda > Insecta > Hymenoptera > Torymidae > Torymus > Torymus tubicola. The sequence continues at coordinate 26,839 of JAWWEQ010017391.1, forward strand.
CGCGTATACGATGTTTTAATAAAAATGCAGGGATTGCACTGAGAGGCACGCAAGCACAAGCGGGTAGAGTCGAGAGTGGTTATTAAGCGATTGATGGGGTATTTATAAATCGTTGAATATAATCTCATTTTCAATGCAAATGCGCGAATTTACATTCAAACAATATTTTATATTTTAAATTTCCATATAGGTACAATATAGATATATAGTGAGTTATAAAAGAATTACGGTCTCTTATCTCGAATTAATGCACTTTTTTTATATATATTATACAATTCACTCACCTATAAAAAATACCCAAAATCATCGAACACAGGTTAAAAAATACTGCGTATTCATTATACCACCATCTAAAACTTCACGAAAAAGATAATTTTCTTATAAATCCTCCCCCCAAAAAAGGAACGCGAGCGAACGAAAATTTCCGTAAAATCCCGTTCATCCCTTAATTGTACAGCTCAACCGAGAAAATTTAAGATCGATAACAGTCAACTCTGTCGAGAGGGGTCGGTCGGTGAGCCTCTCTCTCTCTCTCTCTCTCTCTCTCTTTTGGAGCCACACTGCACCCTTTAATACTTAAATACCTAAAATTTGCGAACGCGCTTCACGAGCTCTCTTTCCTTTTCCCTCTGCGGCTCTCGCCTAATTTCCAATGTTTTCACAGACGCGAGCGTTCAGGGGGGTTCGGGTAACTTTTGCCTCCCACTCTCTCCCCCATCACTTTACGCGCGACGACGACGGCGGCGAGCTCGCGCGTATATAGAGGCTAGTGGGCGGCTCCAAACTAACGAACAGGACTTATAACTCGGCCTCCCCCGTAGTTATATTCAGCTCAGCACAATCGTCTCTGTTTTTTCCCTCTTCCTATATACCCTCGCTTCTCTATATACCTTCCTCTACAAAAGTTCGCGCGTGTTGGCCTACACATACCTATATATATATATACATATTGTACACGTATACACACGTGCGCCTACCCTCATTTACCTCCTCCTTTGTTTGTCTATCCACACGCGCATGTATACGTGTATGTACCTCTTCCTCCTCCACCTTCTCCTTCTCCTCCTCCTCCTACGTCTTCTCCATTTGCGCTATTACACACACTCTCGAGTTGGCGCACGAGCGCGTCTATGATGCGACGAAGTATACATACACGTATGTATATATATACGATCGCGTAGGTGTATACAGCCGCGATATAAACGGAACGCCCGGGCACGTCAGCGTTAATGTGACACTTTCCCCGATTAATCGCATATGTCACGAGCCTTGCCTCTATCTCTCTCTCTCTCTCTCGTGCGAGCGCCGCTCAGAGTTGCGCGCCCGAGCTTCATTATGGAAATGCCAGTCGACTGTCTCGTTTGCCTCGCGCTAGCATACGTGCGTGTGTGTCTGTATGTGTGCTACGACCTCGCGAAAATAATTAGAAAAAAATTGAACCCTCACTGCACATATGTGCGCGCATTTATTCGCGATAAAGGGGAAAGAGCGACACTTTGCGACCTTTATACGAATTGCTTATGCGCATCATGTGGATATATAGTGAAGAGATGCTCACAGCTATTAACGCATAACTGTATATTTCTGTATATAAATTGTCGCGAAATGGCAAAAAATATTTCAAGTTCTCATTCGTGAATTTTTAAAATAATTATATTTCAAGTCCTTCTTAACCAACACTGGCTTTCCGTATATATTATACGAGAGTCTTCTCTGAGCGGTCAAGTACGCACGGGGCTTTCACTAAAAAAAAAAAAAAAAAATAAATAAAAATATCTAGGACAAGAAAGGCAAATTTTTTTGTTTCGGCAGGACGTCAGCGTATAGCCTACACCGAAGCAGCCTCCCGGGCAACACTTTGGGCTGGTAGAAATGAGAAAGCTTTTGTAGCCCAGTATTGGGCACAGTCCGCTATTGGGCAGCTCCCGCGTACCAGCTTCCTCTCCTTTACCTATATATACATATATACAGTACTCGCTCAATAAGTCAACCGGCAACCACTTTGCCTGCGCGCACTGCAGCTCTCAATGGATTCTCTCTTTCACTACTTTCACTCGACTCCTTTCCACTCTCCTCCCCACCTCCCTCACCCGCGTTCTCTTTCTCGTTTTCCTCAGGGCTTTTATTTTCCTTTTTACTTCGCTCATCGCTTATACAGCATTGCGCGCGTTTCTCTCTCTCTCTCTTTCTCCACGCGTTCATCTAGTTTCATCTTATCTCCTCTTCTATTTTCCCAACATTTTTTATTCCCTTTCTCTCTCTCTCTATCTCTCTCTTCCTTTACGGTTCTCCGATCTTTTCACCTAGCCGTCGTCTTTTGCTTCTTCTGCTTCTGCAGTCTTCTTCCCTGCTCACCACTGTCTCTTATTTTTTCTCTCTTTCTCTTTCTTCTCTCACTCAGTCGACTCGCACACCGTCACTTACCCTTGCGTATACGCTACATATACATACATATATACACGAACTTTCCCCTTTACTATTTCTCTATCTCTCTCTCTCTCTCTCTCTCTTTACCACCTCTCACGCTCTTGCACCGCGTAAAAGGACCCATTTAACCGTATATGTGCCCCCCGCGTGTATTCGCACTCGACTCTCGCTCTCTCTCTCTCTATCTACTACTTTCTCTCTGTGTTGCTGCCGCGCACGCGCGCGTTCGCGTCTTGAAAAGCGAGTGAGAGAGAGAGAGGAGAGAGCTAGAACTCGCACGCGCTCTATTTCACTCTTTCTGTCTCTCTTGCGAACGCGCGCGCTCGACGTTTTTCTATTTTTTTTTTAAATGCGCCCCACCACGGTGTTATATACGAAAGTGAATCATACACTGACGACGCGACGACGACGACGATGGCTCATTGCCGTGAAGCACCATTTGCGGGTCTCATGCCTATTTTTTTCTCTCTCTTTCTTGAGTTTCTTTTTTTTTCGTAACTTCTCTCTTTTTTATCCCCCTGTTATCCATTTTTTCCATCCCCGCGCAATCGGACACTTCAATTCGTCTTTTTATCTGTCTGTCTCTCTTTCTCAGAAGCAAGAGGGTGAACGCGGGAGAGCGTAACGTAAAGAGAATGGTCTATTATGCCAGGCTGCAATTGTAATAATCCTTTCATTTCGATCGTTCTGCAAATATGGGGCAATGTTGTAGACGTGATTTATATATATAGATATATATGGAAAACTTTTCTGTATAACATCATTCGTTTATATACAAGAAGAAAATTACGTATAGTTTGACAAAGTGTGTATAATTATTATGTATACTCAACTATTATACGTTGATAACTATATAAGTGAATTTTCTTCCGTATTTATGCAATTTAATGAAAATTGATTTGTCGATAATATCTTGGAAGCGAAATGACACGGCTAAAAGTTTCACCCCACCGCGAGTAATTACATTATAAGCTCGGAACGTAATCAATCCCAATTAATATAACGCAATCGTAATCTATGAATAGCTCCTGCGACTCCGGCAATAATTGGTTACACATCTTGTCACATCGCTAATGCTCGCTCCCTCTTGGATTATCGATTTTCAATCACACTCTCTCGCCAACCCCCACTCGTCATTTAATATATATATATATATATATATAATATATTCAGACCGCAAACCGCAATACAACTTATTGACTCCAAGGGGATGTAACAATTGTATATATGAAACGCTACGTACGCAGTTACATCTTATGGTAAAGCTGAAAATTTTCGAAAGATATTTCAATTAACGTTTCTATATATACGCGCGCGTTTTCCAAGAATTGAGCACGCGCTTGAATTTCTCGACTAGTACACACGCGCTATGTCTCTTTCCCTCTTTCTTCCTCCCCGCCTCCCTCTCTTTCATCCTCTGTATCTCTCTTCGTTGTAAAAAACGCTCTGCAAAATTACCACTCCGACGGATGGAAACAAAAGCACCTGCTCCGATTCCGCTGAATGCGGAAAGCTGTAAATTCGTGACGTCGCGCGCGCGGGCGCGCGCGTTGCGTGGTATTTAAGTTTACGCTCGAAATATAAATATTCAGCGTTGAAATTGCGTTGTTGTAAGAAACACTAGGTAATCTCGGTATACTTTTCTTAATGTTCAGAATTAATTATCTTTTCTTGAATCTGTTTTCTTCTTTTTTTTTCTCTCGAAGAATCGTTATCATCGTCTAAAGATGCTAAATTGAAATATTTTTCGTTCGCGTATAGTAAAATGATATTTTTAAATTTAACGTTATCCGTTAATTGATGCCATCACATATATAGAATAACTCATATATATAGTAATTAAAAAGTTCAATCAAAGCAGGCAGTATCTCTTCTAATCGCTTCTCTTTTTTAATAGCCGCACTAAACCTCCGTACATCAAAAACATCACAAAACATCATATCGTGTTCCATGAAAGATTACAGCTATACCCCAAGTATAAACCTACATAGAACTATATACAAAACTAATGAATCTGCCATACTAAAGCGCATATATATGAAAAGGTACACACATACATGTATGCATACGTCTATATACAAGAATACACAGCACTCGAATATCGCGCACTCGCTTCAGATAGAAACTCGAATTTGCCCCGTTAATTCTGTCCTAAGCCCCTCTCTCTCTCTCGCCCCTCTCACAGCTATTTCTCATTTTACAACAGTCCACGTGTGCTAAGTCGCTCGTTCGAGCAAATCAAAGATATACTCGTAGCCTGTAGCAGCAGCAACGGGCGTTTGTGTGTGTGCAGACGGTCATCGGCACGTTCGAGCGTAAACAAGCCGCGTATAGGAATAGGGAAAACGAGATGCGACGACGACGACGGCGACGTCGTCGTTCTCTCCTTGTTATACACGCAACGCGGCTGGCCACCTCTCTGTCTCTCCCCGCGAGCCGTTACGAAAACATCACGCTAGTGAGCACAAACCTCTATCCCTCTGCGTCCTAGCCGTAACACCAGGTGTGTCTCTACGCGCACGTATCTCTCTGTGTGTATGCTTCTCTCCGTGTGTGTGTGTGTGTGTGTGTGTGTCGGTATACAAACAGGATCGATACTCATCAAGAGAATTCGACTGGCTGCTAATTCAGGTCACAACAAATTATCAGTCAGTTACGCTCGCGCTCGCTCGCTCTTTCTCATTCCTCCTCGCGCCTCTCTATCACACGGTGTGTCTAACCCACCGTGTGCACATATATATATACACATACAACACAGCTCTGTACGTTCCAACGACGTATAGTCAACAACGCTTTTTTTTATTATCCCACTCGACTCTCTTTTTGCACCGTACACTTTTTATCGTTTTCCCTGTCTTTCCTCTCTCTCTCTCTCTCCCCCTCTAGTCTTTGCTATACGCGAGCGATTGCGCGGCCTCGTTTTGTAAATAAACAATTAAAAGACGACGAGAGTGCCAGGCGGGCGCTCGGCTCGACGGGAATTAACGGAGCGCGTCGCGCTGCCGCGATAACGATGTGGTTAAGTGATGATTCTGCGCAAGGCGAATCGATGCCTACTATATATACATATACATAGACAAACACATACACACACACATACACACATATATAGGTATAAGATACAACAGAGTGACACACGTAGGCGCGCGTGTGAGCTTCGTGTTTGACACGCGCTGATGAGAGCCGAGAGGTAAGAGAGAGAGAGAGAGAGAAAGCTCTATCCATTTCCCTCTCACCGGCACATTGGAGGGCGCATGCGGGGGTTGATCGATACTTCTTTGTCGCGAGTGTATATATAGGGATCGCGTAATGTCGCCTATACACCACCTATACACCCACGATTGAGGGAGGGATGGGCTGCCCCCGGCTTAATTCGATTTTACACGCGTAATTTCATTAAGCAAGCCGCCTTAATCTTAAGGTGGGATGAAAATCGACGGGTTTCTCGCCCGTATAGAGGAATTACCGTTGAGGCTATATCGCCGCGAAGCAAGCGCGAGTGAGCGAGCGAGCGAGCAACACGCGCGCACGCCCGATAAGGACTGCCTTTTTGACCCTAATTTCTTTTTCTTCGCGCGATGATTGGTAGCTTAGGAGATTTCTTTTTTGCCTGGCTTCTCGCTCTTTATATATATATGTATATACTTACCCTGGAATCCCTTACTCACTCCCACACCGATCGTTTGCATGTCTCAGGGCTGCATCTCGCGCGAACGCTAGCGTAATTTGTCGTAATCGCGTTCACGAGGGAGTGAAAAATCGGCTGAACCCTTGTTAACTGATTCGTTCCTACAATCTTTCTGACCTGCTTGTCGTTTTCTCTCTCTCTCTCTCTTTCTCGCTCGTCTTATCTCGACGCCGCTACGGGGATTATTATTTATTTTCCAACTGGTTGTGTCGTTTCGGAAAATTAATGTGTGTTCTCTGTGATGTTGTGAAATATGTTGGAATAGATATAGATTCCTGATTATTATTATTATGCTAGACGGTTGGGTTTTGATTTACAGCTGGATTTTGATTTGAATATTTTTTTTTATAGAAGTCGAGCGTGATAATTTATC
>JAWWEQ010017412.1:0-33318 GCA_035583055.1 Torymus tubicola
TTTTCCTTCCCTAAATACAAAATAAGTTTTCACATTTAATATTTTGGGCTAAATATATTTACGTTAAAACATATATACTATATATGTTTTTTCCTACTCTTCAAATCGCGGGCGAAATGTTCGTACTTCTACCTGGATTTCAGGCGTGAAACGAGTCCCGTCTTATGTAAGTTTTGGTAAAAGGTTAGATAATATTTATAACTATTTTGTGTTTAATATTATTTATAAAAAGTTTTAATTACATATAAAAAATCACGAAAATAATTTATAGAACTATGCAAGAAAAACAATGAAATCAAATTTAAGTATTTTTATTTCTACTTTAATTATTCGATTTAAAGTTTTTTGTTAAAATTATTCTTATAAAAGTTTTTCTTTACAGAAAAATTAAGTTTGTTTCAATAAAACGAATAGGTTTTTTAATTAACTAATTTATACTTTAGAAGCTTGTATAAATAATTCACAAAATTTTCTATAAAAAAGTAATAAAATACAATACGAAGAGAATAATTTTTTTATTTCTGGTTCAATTACTTGATTAGATTTTTTTGTTTAGTATAAAATATTTTCTTTATCATTATACTTCTGCTTGCAGTGCATCAGGTTCATCGAACAATTGCTGAAAAACATTTTATTTATTACTCTCATCTTTCGTATAACCAGCAATTGTATGTAAAACAATGTTACCTAAAAGAACTGTAACATATCATTTTAAAAATGTAAAGTATGTATAACTATTATGTATAGTATAACAATCTCAATATGTCGTTTGTGACTACTTATACTGTAATGAATCTATGTGTGAGAAATTCGTGTTTGGAGATGGTTTCCCTTCCTGTTTTCGACTCGACGTCTTATGATTGATAAAATGTTTTTGTGATAAGGGGCTAGAAACTTTTCTAAATAGTACACTATATTATGTGAAAATTAGTTCTATATCGAGTTAATGTATATGTATGTTATATAAAAAATTGATATGAATCATAATGTAATATATATCGTGAGTATATGTGTTAATTAAGTTTGTTGGAATCGGGGTGCTTTTCAGAAACCGAACTAATTATACTTACTCATAATCATACGCTGAGTTGCTTATAAAAAAAAATAAAATAAATCTACTGAAGAAATTGGCGCCCCTTTTTCCAATGATGCAATTGTTTTATCTCTAAAAATTCGACCAATTTTTTTTTAAATTCATTTTTTCATTAAAAAGTATAAATTTTAAGCTACGAAAGCCTAAGATTTTAAGTTGAAAAAATGAATAATTTATAAGTGATAAAATTTAAAAGGTGGCGCATAGTGCCCTGAAACACCAAAAAATGGACAAAAATCAGTCTTCACAAAAAAAAAAAAAAAATAATTATAGAAAGTCAATAGTGAGAATTGATACTTCAAATCCTAAGATATGAGATAGGCTATCGCTTTTTCGAATATTGTTGTTACATTGTTTTATACAGAGGAATAAATAACAAAAAATTGAAATAAAAAACTTGTTAAACAATCCGCTTAATTTTGATGAAAAAAGGCTCTAAAAATTTTTTTATATAAAAAATGATGACATGATATATTTAGTTATATTTTAACTAAAGTTTTGAGAACTACCTCAAAAATATATTTATTGTTAACTAAAAATCCCATTTTTTATAAACAATCGAATTTTTCACTGTTATAGTTGTTTATTACACAATAGCAAAGTTTACGTACAATGAATTATATTCAAATTTGTGTGATGAAGATTGAAGAATTTACTATACCGTGAGATTATAAGTAATCGATGACGTTTTGTAAAAGTTTCCTGAGTAAAAGCACAATCAGATCAGTCAGTAGTTTCTAATTAAAAAAAGTCATGTTATAAAGCTACAGAAGTACGTTAATTTCACATTGCATCTTTTTTAATCAGATCCAGCAAAGTAGAGACCGGTAGAATGCGTTTAAAGAGCTAGATAAAGTATGATACAAACATAATATAGATAAAATAATTATATGAGAAAAGATTATGTGTACGTATCTATGTGTTATATTTACGTTGTGCATAGTGGAAGTCCCGTATGCATTGGATAAAGCACATTGTTATGATATGATGACTCAACTTTTTTATTAATGAAATGTTATAAGGCACCTGCTAATATTATTCGTTCCTTTGCCATCAATAAACTCGTGCCAAACAAAACAGCATCCTCAGCATGTTGCAATTTCAAATACAGTGATATTGTAGATAGGAACCTTCTGGTCATAGTATACCATATAAAGGTTAGTTCAAAACAAGCAACGCAAGTGTTTGAATTTGTTTTGGATTCATTTTGATCTTATGCCATTAATATTCTATCCATAGCTCTATTTTGCTTCCTCCTAGAGGAAGCTTTGTGATAGTAATTTTTTGAGTTGTTATAAAAACATATTATAATTGTTTTCCGAGGTGTTAGGAATTAAAATACATGGTTTTTTAAAAATGTCTCTGTGTGTGTGTGTGTGTGTGTGTGTGTGTGTGTGTGTGTGTGTGCTCTCACAAATCAAGGAGCTACCGCTTCCAATTTTCGGATATGAGATGTCCAAAAACGAGAACTAACCTACCGAATGAGAAGGAGCGCTGTGGTGTACAGTTTTTGGATATAAGCGTTCCGAAATTTCTCTCAGTGTGTGTGTGTATGTACGCCTGGATCTCATCTTCTACTCGGTCGATTTTAACCGGACAGGTCTCATTTTTTTTGTTTTTTTTTTGTGCGACGGCGGGTCAGAAATCCATTTTTTTATTTGTCCGATGAGTTGTTATTTTTTTCGAATTATTTATTTTCTCAAAATTTATTTTTGCTTTTTTTTAATGATAGAATCAAGATATTTTAATCGGGTGGATATCATTCAAAAGAGCATAAAAAACCTATATTTAGAAAAAAAAGAAATTCTGTAGCTATCACGGTTCTTTTGTTATTAAAACAAAAGAGAGATTTAAATAATTACAATTAATTAAAAGAATAAACAAAATAAGTTTGAGGAAGCAACGGGCTAATTAATTGGCAGTGGTTTTTTAAGTGGGAATCATGATTATCAACGTCAAGCATTTATTTTATCCTCTTTAAAGAGATAACTGCAAACCGTGCTCTGATCACAAAGATCTTTTTGGGCTTATGAAACTCCATATTATACATCACCTCCAAATCCAACACCACCTACAAATTTTTGTAAATATTTCAAGAAACTTTATATTGGTACATTTTTTTAACAGATCAAAGTTTTTTATAAACTTTTTATTAGTAAAACTGAAAGTATGATAAAAAGAGTATTTTAAGGATTATTTTTTTTGAAGAGAAATTTGCTGTTTTAAAATCTAAATCAGGCCCCGCGTAAGTCCTAATCGAAGGCCCATTGACAAAAACCTTGTAACACGATTTTTTTATTTTTAATAAAAAACATTTCCTCAAAGTTTCACCTATATCGTGCTATCGGAGGCCTCGTGCTCTTCTAGTCAATATGATGGAGTCAGTCCATTTTGAAAAGTAATACTTAAATCTGGTATTCAAGTTTTTGAGAAATATGTACACAATAAAAATAGAAATATAAAATATACACAATAGTGCAGTAATAGAACAGAGAAGCTTTAGTAAAAGCATTGTTAAAATTGTTTGTAAATAAAATCACCGTTTATTATTTTTCCAAAAACGTAATAGATTTTAAGATAACATTATACTTTATTACATACATTTTATTCCTAAAATATTTGTTACAACTAATTAAACGATATGATATTTTAATTACTTTTTAAAAACTAAATGTGTTACATTAGCATCTTTTTAGAAGACTTGTAGAGGGGGAGGTCTCAGAATTTTGACGCCGTAAGATATGTTAATGCATTGTTAAAAATACGATTTTCTATCAAATCTAAATTATGTAAAGGCTTTAGAAGCCGAGATATTTGCATTAAAAGATCCTAAAACAGCCCCTTTATAGTTAGTTGTTTGTTGTTCATTTTGAAATACTTGTCAAAAATTGAGTTTTCATTATAATGAACAGAAAAATCGCTTTCGTCGGAACGAAGGCAACCGCCGTAGGCACCCAATATGTTCGGGGTAACCATATCATAGACACCCCCGGTTTTGAGAAAAACTGCCATTACACCAAGATTGTTAATTAGACTTTAGGTCTGAAACGTTGAAGATACTGTCAGTTGTAAATATAATTTGGGGCTGACCTCTCTTAGTAATTCAAACATGGGTGATTTCCCAGAAACTCATTATTTTATTTTTGTTGAATATCAAATAATAATTAAGAACATGAAAAGAAATTAATTTTTGTTGTTTGTTGTTTTAAGTAATCTTAATCAAAAGAAAATTAATTAATTCAAAAGTATTGCTAGCAAACTTTTAAAGCGTGCGAATAAAGAGCGTAAATGTGAGATTTTAATAATTAATAATAAAATTAATGATACATAATTTTAATAAGTGTTTTTTCAAGTATCTCCATATTAGATATTCATTGTTTACAGAGGAGGATATTAAAACGCGTTGCATGGTGTACAATAAGGCAGAAATATGCAAAAGTTCTACGTAATAATAAAGAATATTATCTTCAAGAGCACTTGAAAGTATATATGTATAACTTCATAAGTTGATAATTATTTTAAAAATGACGTTTGTTTGTAATCTACTGATTTATATTTTCAAATTTGAAAAAATGTAATTAATATATATGTGGAATTCTTCGGAAACTTTGCCCTAAACTAGTTCCAAAAACAACCAAAATTGAATTTGGAGCCACACCTCTGAAGTAATTTGTTCTATGGGTCATAGAAGAGTCGATAAGAACTTGGGGCTAAAGAAAACGGCCTTGTGACACCCATTTATCGTCAAATCAATTTTTCTTATGGGAATTTAACATGGGAAAAATTGACGAGAAGTAGTCATCAATCATCATCCAATATTAACATTCCAAATATGACAACGAATTTTTTTACAATATAGTAGCTAAAATACAAGGATAAAGCTTTGATTTAAGCTAAAGATGGTTAAAATCGAATTTGTACATTTTACTAGTTAAAGTATAAGGATGGAGCTTTCACGTAAGCTAAAGATGATTGAAAAAGGACAATTGAGTGCAAAGTTACATGCATTTGAAAATTATCAAAAATGACGAAAAACAATGAAAATCTTAAAAATTTTGTGAATTCAGAAAAAAATGCTTATTTTCGTCATTTTTGACGATTTTCAAATGCATGTAACTTTGCACTGAATTGTCCGTTTTCAATCATCTTTAGCTTAAATGAAAGCTCCACCCTTGTACTTTAACTAGTAAAATGTACAAATTCATTGACATATTTGGAATGTTAATATTGCTTGATGATTGATGACTACTTTTCGTCAATTTTTCCCATATTAAATTCTCATAAGAAAAATTGATTTGACGATAAAAGGGTGTCACAAGGCCGTTTTCTTTGGCACCAAGTTCTTATCGTCTCTTATGTGACCCATAGAACAAGAAAAAAATTACTTCAGAGGTGTGCCTACAAATTCAATTTTGGTCGTTTTTGGAACCAGTTTAGGGCAAAGTTTCTGAAGAATTCTACATATATGTATATGTATATTTTTCTTAGAAGGAATTTTTCAATCACGTTATTTAATGTCAAAATATTTAACATGATTTATTCAAAATTTTATATTTTTGCTCAGCAACAACCACAATAAATGCTATTTCTATATAGGTTATATTCGGTCATTTTTAAAAGATAGTTTAAGGTATTTTGTTATTTGGCTCTCGTTTTTTATTTTGGTTGTCCTTATCGCCAAGATTGCACGTACAACATAGCTTTTTATATGAATGTTGGTACAAAGTTAATTCATCTACAAAGAGAGTATTCTATAAAAAAGTTCCATGCGCGCGGCATGCGCGCTTGTAGGCTTTCTAGTAAACGTAAAAATGTAGAAGTTATATTAGCACAGTGTCCCTCCTTGATGATATTTTGTTAACTGTGCTAGTAGAGTTCTTTGACTTTAGTAATATTATTGTCAGTTTCAGAAGGCGCATGCAATAAGGTAAAACAATTACAATATAGATCCTCTATTAAACTTGACCGAGATAGCATTTTGTTCTGCTCAGTCGTTGGTATAGTCCTTGCTTCGACACACCGGACTCTCGCCTACTAAATGTAAAACTTTGTCATAAGTAAGTATTATTTATCATACTAATATTTCTCGTTAATACAAAACATAAACTTTATACTGAATTCACATTTTACAGCAAAGCAAAACATTGTATAATTTTGTTTTATTTCATTTAGTTTTTTAATTTGTTTTGCATTTCAATGTCGAATTTAATGTTTATATTTCATTTAACTGTATATTTTAACTTATAAGTTAATCGAAAATTGAAGTTTTCTATTTACGTAAAATATTATTGAATTAGTGGTTTTATCAAAGTATTAAGGGTACACTTTTTTTATTACTTCTTCAGTCACCAGAATAATTAAATTCTTATTTTCGACACAAAAATCAATTCAACGTACTTAAATCAATAAATCATTGCTATGCTAAACGAAAACTTTTTTATATTCTATATGATTAAATATTTGTGATTATTCAATATATTAATAAATATATTAGGTCTATCAAATATACATATTATTTGTTAAAATGGTTGATGAATAAATTCGGATGTGGATAGTTTGGGTTTGCAAAAATTATATACGAATATTAAAGTGAGCACATATTTAATTTATTCATTTTTTTGCGTGACATCTTAGAAGAGCCAACATTTTTAAATCTTTTCATAGTATTTTCAATAAAACATACAAGCCTAATGAATAGCCGAAAATTTCTTAGCTGATTCTCGTCTCAAATCGCCGTCACTAATGATTGTATTTAAAAATTAACGACTGCCTGAGTAGATTGGCTAGGTTGACGGGCCTTGATTGTCTCACTGAACCTAATGGTGATTTGCTGAAGTCTCATGTTAGGGGTCAGGAAGTCATTTAATGAACCGACGTTCTGAGGAGCGACGCGGTCGAAGGGGTAACCCATGGCGCGGGCATCCGGGTACTTCAGATCCCTCAAGCCGCAGAAGCTGACACCATCGCGGCAACCAGTTGGTTCCGATTGATTAATCTATGTTATGAACAATTGCATTATATTAGGGAACACTGATTGAATAAGTAGTAATAATAGTAATGATGGTAATTACCCTGTCGCCCTCGTAGTTGGAAACCATGACGAAGAGGTCCATAGAGTATCCCTCGCTTGAACCTTTGGGTACAAGCATGTGCTGTGGCCACCCGCAGCCGCAGAAGTTAAACTCATCTGAAGCAGAAAGATCACTAGTGTCGGGCCTGTTCAGATCAACGTTGCGGAAGGTTGCTTCAAAGGGAATTGTAACAGCAGATTCGACCGAGTTTCTGGTGATGGTGTTTTGACCTCTCCTCACTGAAAAGAAATATTTTATTATTATATATTGTAACGACGTATAATATTAAATAATATTATATTATTGGAAATGCCGTGGTTTGTATTTACATCTAGCGGTGAATTTGTCCATTTCAACCATCATCATCCTTTGCTCATTAAAGCTCAGGGTACGATTGTTCTCGTCGAATTTGGGTGCGATGAAGATACGCACGGTGCCCATAACTTCCTGATTATTGGTATTGTTTACAGTGATAGTGTAAGTGAATTCATCGTGGTTCAAGTGTTGTACACGTGCAGCGATAGCTCCACGTGGAGTGAAGTCCAGACCGCGAGATAGATCAATGTCGCTCTTGGTCCAGTGAGTGTTAAGGGTGTTGGGGTTTGCACCCTGGCTACTGATGCGAACGTCGCTAACTTGGACGCCTGGGAAACCGAGCTAATAAAAAGAAATGGCATAATGAGAACATCTTGTCGCTGTGTTAATTAAACGAAGTTGTATCGTTTCGAGAATTGCGTTAATTACCTGTTGACTGTTGTAAGCTGGCAGGCTGTCTTTCCAGATACTCAAAACGTAGTCAACGAAGGCATGCCATCTGTAGAAAATAGGATCTCTCATAGCTGTTGTAGAGTCACCCATGACAGCGAAGTTCTCCTACAAAAGGTAAGGATATTTGAATCGATTCTTTGGAGAATATTAGGAAATAAATTCTACTCGTAAGAAAATCAAGTAACTCTTAAAAGAAGAAAGGAGAAATAAAATGCTGTTGTACCAAGAAACGATGATCGGGATCGTGGCAATAGGCGATGACGACGTGCCCCAAATTGTGGAGGTCACCGTAGTAACTCTGGTCAGGGCTGAGGATGGATGCCTCCATTATGTTGCCGAGGATGTCGATGCCGTTGACTTCGTCCAATTGGGTAAAGCCACCCTGGGCGTTGCGCACCTGGCGCGAGCGAATAGCGTCCATTATGCGATCGCGCCAACGTTCCAAGTCAGTGATGTCGACTTTCATATTGTCAGACTGACGGTCAATATCAGAAAGAACCGTGCCCCGTGGACGAGCAGGGAAGGCACGTCCAGCCACCGACTGGTCGAGCTTAGGGAAGTATGCTTCAGGTATGGGCTCACGTAGATTTTCTAGGCGGCGCACTCGTGGCAGTTTGTTGCAGAGACGTTCGACGTTGTAACTGTAAGAAAATAGCAGTGATTATTATCGCCATTGAAAGAAGGATTGTTATTTTTAAATAGAATTACGATAAAAATTCCATAACCAAGTATATAAGTTATAAGAGATGTTACTATTCAGAAAACGTAGCTACGACAGAAAGTGAATTTCATCGAAATCAGCTCATTGATATAGATGTAACGAAATTGAATTAGCGTTGCGGTAGACAGCGCGTCGCGCAAGCTCTCCACGATTTTTTATCATTAAAGTGCGGAAGTAGAAGGGTAGAGGAGAAAAAGTTTAGTCGCGGCAATCTTCTCCAGACTGCGAAGGAAACTTAATTATAATTAATCTCCTTCTATCTCTCTCGCTGGATTACCGAGCCATAATTTGATGGTGCATGTAGTAGAAGAGCTCCCCACGCCTGTCCTTATCGACCGTCACTCGGGGTCCCTCGTATGGGTAGACGAGATGCCAGTGCCAGTGGTGAAGATTGATGCCAACATCTTCGCGCCAATAGGCGACTCGGTGCTCTGGATCGGCGTTAGTTCCCGTGAAGTCCAGTGGAATCTCAATTGCGTTCTACAAGAATAATAGTTTAATGATATTTACTGAGAGAAAAAATTTGAATTTCAAGGATCAGGAAATGAACGTACACGTGATCCTGCTGGGACGACATTAGCCTCTTCTGTGGCGCGGGTGAAAACGCGGCTTTCCACGTACTTGTCGGGAAAGACTTCCGAGAGACGGGGGATGGTGAGGTGTTTGGTGTCTGGTCGGTGGAGGATGGCGACGGAAAGTGAGTAGACGAACATCTGGGGATTGATGCGGTCACGGCAGTAGGCAGCCAGCGATATCAAGTCCTCGACCGTTCTCATACCTTGTTAATTAATCATTATTATTTTGAGTATAGTTTTTAAAATTTGAAATAACTAAAAAAAACGAATAAGCATTGTTTTAAAATATTTTTCTTTGATTTATCGTAAATAGTCTTCTTTAATTATTACAATAATCGTCATTTTTTATTTTTGTAAAAACTTAATAAAAAACAAAATCTAGTAGCGTAATATCAATGATAATTAAATGAATTATTGCATACCAAGAAAGAGCTCGGTGAGGTGAGATGCCATTTTACGATGAGCGGGAATGAACAGCGAGAAACTTTCATTGCGTGGAAGCTGTAGTGGCACCCTAAGATTGGGGATAGCGATTGGCTTGATGGCGACGGAGGACAGACCATCGTTGCCAAAACGGTTGAGAATTCGCTGAGCGACTGCTTGGTACTTCTCCGGCTGAATTGAAAATATAAGTAAATAAATCGAATTTTATTTTTAAACTAAAAAAGTGAAAATATTTTTCAAACTAATTTTTTGTGATACAATTTCTATTCGTTACTTTTTAAGTAAAGAGCTTTATGTCCTTTATATTATTTTTAATATAACGTTAAGTATAAGTTATAAAAAAAAAAAAAAAAAATACTGTGTAAAATATGTATGGAAAAAAGAGAAGTATATTATTACCAGGTAGTTCGGTGGGATTTCGAAGCTGACTTTCTGGTCACCCTTGGGCACGTAGACGGGCTCAGTGGGACGGTCGAACATCAACAGAAGGTTCTTCTCCATTTTAGCTGGTGTGATTTGCTTCTTGCGGTGACACGAAGAAAATAAAAAATTTTTCGGCTAGTCAAAAGCGCTACTACAACACAACGGCTGGTGACAGTGATATAACACGGTGGAGTGCTGGTATCACTCGATGCGTCGATCAAACTAGATCGAATGAAAGACGCTGGGCGAATGATGACTTGCCCTGGGCTATGCCAGAATTTATACTAATTTTAAGACAGGATCTTCGCGGTAGATAAAGAAGCCCCTTTTCTATTAGATAGTATATGTTTTATTGTTTTGTCTAGCCTAGTATTAGATACCTTTACTAGTATATGCTGATAGATAGAAGCGTGTGTCCAAGAAGAAAAACCAAACATGTCGGTCGCGGCGGCCTATATCGTGATGAGCATGTGTGAGAAATTCGGGTTTGGAGATGCTCTCTTCCTGTTTTCGTCAAGCCTTAGAATAGATAAAAGGTTTTTGCGATAAGAAATTAGAAACTACTTTGAATAGTAGTATACTAGGTAATTGAGAAGTAGTCCTATATAGAGTTACTGGCTGTTACAAATTGATATAAATAAATAAATCATAAAGAAATAAGATATGAAAAGGCTTTAGATATTTATGTATCTTACACATAATGTAAAAGTCCATTCTATCTTAGAATTTTCTAATATAAGATATAAATTTCAAATTTATTGCAAAAAGCCATTGAAATTATCGTTATATACATCTAAAAGATTAATTTTATTTCAGTATTCATTATTAATTTGAATCATATTCAAAAAATTACTTTTTATAAATATCAATGGTTCTATTTTCTTGTATACTTAAAAAAAAAGCTTATTTACTTCATCAGTATTTTTTATTGGTACAAATAATAAAATAATACTTAATAAATTTATATCTCATGCAACAAACAAAACATTTATTTTAATCTGTAGTTCTCTTTTTGTGTAAATTATTGATCAATTAGTAATTTTATTACAGTAGTAAGAATACATTCTTTTACTATTTTCTTGAATGCCAGAATTATAAAATTTCTATTTTTTATGTGAAGACGAATTAAACATGTTTAAATCAATAAATAGTTGCATTAATAAATCAATATATTGTAGCATTCTTCAAGCAGGCTGGCTCATCAATGTAAAAGAGCTTATGTATTACACTAATATCAATATTATTTAATAACAAAAGAAAATTAAAAAAATAAAACAAGAAAAGCGTTCGGTTATGTGTGCATTTATTTTTTTTTCTTATATTCTATTACAATATTTAGTATAATTCTGAAAAATAGCATAATATTAATTATGGTAAATAACATTTCAAACATCACATCGAGCAGCCAAACGACCAAACTCATTATATTCATTATACGATTATGTTTAGTCGACTTCGAGGCTTGATAGTATCGGTGAACCTGATGGTGATTTGTTGCAGCCTCATATTGGGCGTGATGAACTCGGTAGTGTCGAGGACGCCGGGCCGGCCAACCCGATCGAATGGGAATCCCATGGACCTCGAGTCCGGATACTTGCGATCTTTAAGTCCGCAGAAGCTTATACCTGTGCGACAACCGTCGCCCTCCAGCTGATTGACCTTTATACAGAAAGAAAAGGAACAATATGGTTATATAAATTGAAGTGATATATATGCAAAATTACCTTGTCGATTTCGTAATCGGATATCATGACGAAGAGGTCCATAGGGTAGCCTTTAGTAGTACCTTTAGGCACCAGCATATGCTGCGGCCAGCCGCAACCACAGTAATTGTTTTGGTTCACTAAGGGTTGTACGCTGTTGTCGTCCATGTTACGGAAGGTCGCTTCGAAGGGAATCGTCACCGCTGAGTCTATCGATGATCTTGTGATCGTGTTCAGGCCTCGTCTCACTGTCAAGCAATGTATGTGAAATGTAGGTTTGAAAAAAGAATTTAAGTGGCAAAGTAACAAAAAATTTGAAAAATTAGTCATATTTTTTTTTCATACCAAGTATTTAATGTTATAAAAATTCACTAAATACTGAAAAATATCCTATTTTGAATGAAATTGCTAGCAACAAAGCTCTCTTGCTGTTTGACAGTAACTTTTAAATGATTATAGAGGTAATATAAAACTGGTAAAAGAGCGAGAATATTAAATTTTTTCATTCGAATCACGAATCCTTTAGTAATTTTCTTACCTATCAACTCACTAAAAACTCTCTAAAACAATGTTAAAATATACAAAATTGATATAGCGCAATAAAACTCTCACATTTAGTAGTAAACTTATCCATTTCGATCATGAGCAGCCTCTGATCGTTGAAGTTGAAGTGAGTTCCAGTTTCGTCGTACTTCGGTGCTATGAAAATGCGCACAGTACCCATCAGATCGCGGTTGTTGGAGTTGTTCACCGTGATGGAGTACGTGTATTCATCGTGGTTCAGATGTTGTATACGTGCCATGATGGGACCGCGTGGGGTGAAATCCAGCCCGCGCGACAAATCAATGTCGCTCTTTGACCAGTAGGTGTTGATAGTGTTGGGGTTGGCGTTTTCGCTGTTGATGCGCACGTCAGATATCGTGACACCTGAATAAACCAGCTGAGCGAGTTTTGATGATTGTTAGTGAATAATAATTAAGAAATTTGTTACTTAAATGTTAAATATATTTTTTCGTAATAATATTTTTGCTGACAAATATGGAAGATAAATTTGAAGAAATATATTTTATCTTAGCATCGTTGGAAACCATAAAAAAAAGCAAATTGGCAGAACCCATACAATATCTACAAGCTCAGCAACATACGATAAAGATAAACTGAAAAAATAATCCGAAATCAGCTAAGATTTAGCAAAGATTCAGGTCACCCTGTATCGCCACCCATAAAGATAATTGGGCGAATTCGAGCTACAATTTACCTGTTGCGCGGTGTACGCGGGCAGAGTATCCTTCCACTTGATAAGAATGTAATCGACGAAGGCGTGCCATCTGTAGAAGATGGGATCCCTCATAGCCGTCGCAGCGTCGCCCATGACACCAAAGGATTCCTACACGTAAGGACAGAAAAGCGTAAGTCTTTTGGTGGCGGCAAATCTAGAAACCCGACGATAAAAAAGAAATCTCTCTTTCTCTCCCTCTCTTTCTCCGAAGGCTGCTGCAGCCCCTCAAGCGTTAAATACAACTCGGCCTTCGTAAAAGGCAGGAGGAGATCACGAGAATCTCTCTTTCTCTCCCTCACTATATCGACGAGATAAGCCACACGGGCTCTTTCTCGGCGGAAGAAGCCGATTACCCGGAGGGTAGAGTAAAAGAGAGATAGAGCGAGAGAAACTGAAGAGAACGTACAAGGAAGCGGTGATCTGGATCGTGGCAGAAGGAGATGGCGACGTGGCCCATATTGTGCAGATCGCCGTAGTAAGCAGCATCGGGGACGAGTTGAGGGGCTGCCTCCATGATGTTACCCAGGATGTCGATGCCCTCGAACTCGGTAAGCTCGATGAAACCACCTTTCGAGCTGCGTACACGACGTGTTGTTATGGCTTCTATGATGCGATCGCGTAGTCGTTCCAAGTCGTTAAGAGTAAATTTTAAGCCGTCAGCCTTGCGATCGATGTCCGAGAGAACGAAGCCGGCTGGACGTGGTGGCCAAGAGCGGCCTGCGACCATCTGGTCGAGTTTGGGGAAGTAGGCTTCGGTGATGGGCTCGCGGAGGTCCTGGTAGCGACGGGCGCGTGGAAGGTTGTTGCAGAGACGTTCGATGTTGTATCTATAGGCGTAATAAAATTAACTGTGTCTTATATGATATGTTATTTTTTTATAAACTTGAGTATTTATTTTCTAAACTGACAAGGAGAGATGAGATTTTAAATATCGATATAAGAAGGAAGCCACAATATTAGATCCTAACGCTTCAATAAAATGATGTTATCGACGTTTTCAGTTGTATTTTAAGGAAGTACTGAAAAGTGCTATGTCTTTTATATTAGCTATCTAGTCTAGACAAGTCTCACGTAGAATTGTAATCAAATAGAATAAAACTAGAGAGTGCAAGCTTTCCGTTACTTCTTTTAGAATTAAAAAATATCAATTCCTTCTCAAGTTATGTTAGCTTAAAGTTAAGCAACAAAATATGCATCAGACACATGAAATTGAAGCTCGTGGCTTCATCGATTTATAAGTGGTTTTTAGTTGCTTAACTTTGAACTATCGTAATTTTAGGAGTTGATATATTCTAATTCTAAAAAAAGGAATGGAAAGCTCGCACTCTTTAGTTTTATAGTATTTGTTTAAAATTGTATGTGAGACTTGCCTACACTAGATAGTTAATATAAAAGACATAGCACTATTTTCAGTATTTCCTTAAAATACAACTGAAATCGTCGATAACTTCAGTTTATTGAAGCGTTAGGATCTAATATTGCGCCTTCCTTCATATTTTGATATTTAAAATCATATCTCAAAATTTCAGAAAAATCTATGATCCGGATCTGAGATACTCTCCTTGTGAGACTGATTAAGGGAGTTAGTTCTTCATTTGACTATGTAAACTTTTAACGGTTTTTATACAATTAGAAAGTAAGTATCAAATTAAATCAATAATTTTGTTTCTACATTGTAATAATTATTATGAATATTATGAGTTATATTTTTCTACAACGATGTATTTAACTTCATACGTATTTTATGCGAGTTTCAATCTATTTTTTTTATTTTCAATTAATTTGGTCACGTTCCTAAAAAAGAAAAAGTACCTTGTACTGGAATCAAGACTACTCTATCTCTATGTACTTTGGCTTTCTGAATACGAATTTGTAGTAAAAAATAAGGGTAAAAAGCCTTATTTTCCGGAAAAGTTATCATAAGTAAAAGAGAGTTTTTTATATATGTTACTGAACCCCAATTAGACGTCTAAAGCCAAAAATTAGCAATTATTTGGTTTTTTAATTTAACTTTTGCATCGAAGTACGTCAAAGAGCATTGATGCAGCATAAACCGCGCATTCGGAAAATTTAAAGAAATAAGCTTCTTCATTTCTATTTTTTTTACTTTACATTCATGTTTAGGAAACAAAAATAAATAGGGATAGAGTGATCCTGATTTCAATACAACGTATTTTTTGTAAGCCTGTGTTATTTTTAAATCTTTTTGCAATTATATTAAACTATTCTACTGTTCAATCTACTTTTTCATAACAATCGAATCAATTTATTACATAGAATTGTTGATCCAGTGATATTGAAGTAAACAATAGTCATAAATAACTGATAAAGAAAATAATATTATTTAATGAAATCTAGTAAATGTTTCTGGAGTACATATTCAAAATGTAATGAATAAGTTATCGACGTAAATAAATCCAATCTTTATACTAGCCATATGTTTTTAACATAATGAAAGTCTTAAAAATGCTAAGTTTGATTCATCCGATTCTGAACATGAAAAATTTAATTTCATCTTTGTAGAACTACCACTTTAGGTAATCAACATAAGCTCAAAAGAAAATCCACCTTCAAAAAAAAAAAAAAAAATCTAGATTAAATGACTAAACCGACTTTCTTATCAAAAACAAATCAATCGGTGAATCAAGAAAATTCTCCTTCCTCCACCCCCGCGCTGTCATCACCTGGCCATAATCTGATGGTGCATGTAGTAAAAGAGCTCGCCGCGTCTGTCCTTTTTCACCACTCGCTCAGGTCCCTCATATGGATAGACAAGATGCCAGTACCAGTGATGGAGATTGATGCCAACATCCTCACGCCAGTAAGCGACCCTATGCTCTGGATCCGCATCTGTCGCCGTATAGTCCAGCGGGATTTCGATCGGCGTCTATTCCGGCAAGCAAGAGCGAGACAATGAGAAAGACAGAGAGAGAGAGAGAGAGAGAGAGAGATGGAGATAGAAGGCGAAACGGTTATTGCCGCTAATCCCATTTCCGAAGATCGTCGCCGTTTTACTGCTAATTGAGAGAGCTTTGGGAAGAGCTGTCCTCCCCCCCCCGTCCCGCTTCCGCTTTGCGTTGCCCAGCACACCGGAGAGTCAATTTACATGAAACTTAGCCGTATACTCGCGCACGCGCGTTCAAGATACAGCAGTTTCGACGATTTCGACATAACTGCCTATCTTCGCCCTCCCCGCTGTTTTTTTTTTCTTTTCGTTTGCACGGAAGTGCCCTTAGTGCGCTCTCGTTTTCCTTTATTGCGGAAAACGGCTTAGATCTGCCGTGAATTATGAAAATTAGATTATCTCCTAGCGGATGATAAGTTATCGCTAAATTAGAAAACAAAAATAGCTGCTGTGCTTTGGTCTTTTTTTTGAAGAAATAATGGTAACAATAATTTTGATAGAAGAAATGCCTAGATTCGTATTTCATTTTTATTGTAATAACCTTAGAATACCATTAGACTAGAACAGATTGTTTAGGCCTACACGTGATACGGAAATTCGGGCATACTGAGAAAATTTTGTAACAATTACTATACTTGACAGTAAATGTAGGATAAATTCATATTCTCGTAACATAAGTATAATTCATATTAAAAATTTCGGCAATTTTTACTAAATGTTTAACAATTTTTATTATAAATTAGTATTTTATTTTGTAAGAATATGAATTATTTTCACCTTTTCAAATACAAACAGTAATTTTTATTTAAAAAAAAACTTGATATATAACGCGAGAAATTATAATTCACAAATAGCATTACGTTTGCATTATCATATAGCTAATTGGAAAAGTATTTCAATTACAAAATAAATAACTTGATTATTACAATTTACGTCCGTGCATAATTATTTTGTAACATTAGTATCAAAATAATTTGAAATAGAAACAAATAGCAATAATTGGAACGTTCATTTAAGTTATCATGCCCAGATATGTACATGTATCCGTATAATACGTATGTGTTTCGCATTTATATACTTATAGACACCATTAAAAAAAAATGGAATTTAATTACTGCGAACATACGAAATACATTGCTTTTTTTTACGTTATTGGTATAGTTTTTCATTAAAATCGAATTTCTATTTAAAGACTAGCTTTACAACAACGTATAGATTTTGCTACCTTAAATAGCGTAACTTTGTATACTTTCGAGCACGAAAAAAAATTCGTTTCTATTAAAAAGAAAATATGAAAAAAAAACCTAAAGCAAAATAAAAGCTATATACATACACGAGAGCCAACAGGCACGACGTTAGCCATCTCCTTGGCACGATGGAACACCGAGCTGTCGATGTACTTATCTGGGAACAGCTGACAGAGCGGTGGTATCTTGTTCTGGATGTCCTGCGTATCGGAACGATGCAAGATCGCCACCGAGAGGCAGTAGTTGAACATCTGCGAGTTGACACGATCGCGACAATAGACGGACAGTGATTCCAGCTGTTTTACATTTTGCACATCTTGCGAAAGACAGTAAATCGAGACGATTAGCAAGAATTAAGATTTGGTATTTGGGAGTATATAGGATTCGAGGAATAAGAGATAGCATACCCATGAAAATCTCGGTTAAACGCGCGGCCATCTTCCGGTGGGATGGGATGAACAAAGAGAAACTTTCGCGACGGCCAAGGGATAACGGGAGGCTGAGGTCTGGGATGTCAACTGGGTCCACCTGAACTGTCGTCTGTGTGGGTCCGGTACGATTCAGGATCGATATTGCATATGGCTGAACTTGCTCAGGCTTTCGAAATGAAAGGTTCAATAATGTATAAAATAATATTTGTTTCATTATTGCATAAAATTTTTGTATTGTTTTTAGAAAATCATCGATAGCATTATGAAATTATTTCTCAAGCTCTATTTTTATGAAAAAGAAATAATCGTATGTATTAATCCGGATAGAAAATTTTAACGATATTTTATAGTTAATGTGTTAATGTAATTGAAAGGTATTTGATAAAAATCATTATGTAAGATAAATACAAAATATCAGAAAGTATTAAGAAAAGAGTCATTATTGGCTTAAGAACAAATAAATTTCTACACTTTCTACAATTATTTCTCTAAAATCAATAAACTATAATGTGTTTTTCGAATCATGATAAATCTACATTACTGCCACCACACGATCATTTAACTGTCTATAGAAACATTTTACTAATATACGACCAACATTACCAAGTACTCCGGTGGCACCGAGAACGCGACGTTCCCATCGCCTTTAGGCACAAAGATAGGCTCGTTCGGCCTATCGAACAGCAGCAGCAGATTATTACTCATCTTGACGGCAATAACTTCACTCTACCTCGTACAATGACTGACAAAACTTTTCGGAAAACTCTATCTCCTTTATATCCTTCAGGCGATGGTATCAACTTGGCCGACTTGTCGAATAATCCTTCTCGTTTCGAGCGGCGATCGTCCCGAAAATTGCAGTCGGAAGAGAGTGACGAGTTGGCTGCATTTCCGTGCGGATTTTATACGGCTTTCTCCGCAGGATTCTCGCGGTTTCTAACCGGCGAAAGAGAAAGAGAAAGAGAGAGAGAGAGATAGAGATAAAAGCACCGACGGATTTTGGCCGATGCACTTTTGCCGCGAACTAACTGTGTATGTGTATATATGTATGTGCATCTTTGCGAAATCAGGGCCGGATTAGCGAGGCGATAGTGTATATATAGATAGGTATATTCTGTAGGGTCGCGTGCCAAAAGTCAGTATCGAGTGATATAGTATGTGTGTGTATGTGTGTTTCAGTCGCGATCGAAATTGATAACAGCGGAAATTTGCATAAAATCGGAGGGAATAGAGATAGAAATGCACAAGTGGGAAAACACAAATATTGATGAATGTTTGGATTAATATTGATAGAATATTAGGCGCGAATTACCGTGATGAATTTTGACTGTAGTGATTTAAATTCATTAGCTCTCTATTTCTATTTTAATGTTATCATTGCGAATGCTGCGTTTGTATTACTGGCAATTACTTAAGCTCTTTGACTTTTTCAGTGCGCAGTTAAAAGCATTTACAGTATCTCTCATTGAATGGCAATCGGGCCTAATGGATTTGCATAAATCATATAGATTATCCTTTATATATATATTTTACGTCATGTATAATAAAAATAAAATAATATGTTTTGTCCAACTATTGAGAATTAAAATAAAATATAATGTATAGTCATAAAAGCATGTACAAATTCATCTTTAATTTTTAGGAACCATAAAAGAGCATAATTTTCAACTAGATTAACAATCCCATCACATAATCCATATCGTAGATTTTAATACGCTCCTGTTCCTAATGACAAAGCTCCGACGAAACGGGATGTCAAAAAGTTTCGAATGCATATAACCGACGAATGACCCCCGCCGTCCAAATATCCATTCAGCTCGTAATCTACCCGTCCCATCCTGTTTTCGTTCCGACTGTCTTCGTGCCTCACTTCGGGCTACTGATAAAGTTCTTTACGATTACGGTTCAAGAGCGTTCAACCGAAGTGACTTATATATATGCTCATGCGTGCGATTTTATTTTTCTCTTTTTCTCTTCTACTGTTCATAATGGTTTCATATCCAATGATAATTGGATTATTACTCTGTTAATGATATTGAACGGCCGGAAGTCACAGTTTAATATTTGATCAACTATTATAATAGAATATATTCTCTCAGAGATTAATTATATCAACTGATTATTAGCTATATAATACAATATCAACCGTATGCACATAGATATTTATGCTTATATTTAATTTCATTCATCACCCGAACTAAATGGAAATAAAAACAATAATCAAAAATATTTAATAAGTTAGTCTCCACACCTACACTAAACAGCACATCGCGCAGAACTAAACTGAAAACAACCAATAAAACGAAACATATCCGAGCTCTTATTTAAATTATTAGAGAACCGCGAGGCCGTGTTATACCGCTTGCGTTCTCTTGCACATAGCTTTAAATCACCGGTATAGTACAGGGTGAAGAGGTGCAACCCACACCATCCCTCCTCTGTACGCTTAAAGCTCGCTCTTTGTACGTATATATATCTGAACTTGGGGCAAATTTACGCCTCGTTTGCCAAAGATAGCGAGTGGCGTTCTCGCTTGCTCGCGCATGGGGATAAGCAGTTGCGCGCGATAAATCTTACCAGGTCGGACTTAAATTCTTGGTCAGCGAATCGAATTTACGTAAGGATTTAAAGCTTCGTGAAAATTAACGACGAGAGAGGATATCGACGCGGTGCAACGAAGAAAAAAAAGTAGTACAAAAAAAAAACGAGCAGCGGCACGATTTTTACTCTTTTGCCCGTAAATTATTCAACCATCGTGGTATATATATAAGCGTGTACAGAGACGAATGGATAGTATAGGGGGTTAAATAAACGCATGGTGAGAGGAGGTCAAGATGTGGAATAATCGACAATGATCATAGGTTGTTGTTCGTTTGCATTTCCATGATAATACCAAGGTGCGACGAATCTGTCGGCGTGTTAACTGGACGTGTTATATCGGTCGACGTGTACCTTTTTTTTTTCATCATACGTGTGCGACGTGTGTATATATATGTACGTCGCTCGCTCGCTCGTTTGTTTGCCCACGAGCTTATAGTATACGCCTGGCAAAAGATATCCGATTCAGTTTGTGAATGAACAATGCATATTACGCTGACATACACGCGTGTTTGTTCACTCCTTCTCTCCCTCTGTGTGTAGTCGAGCTGGTTTTTTTTTGTTTTTCTGTTGGATAGTAAAAAAAGAAAAAAAGAGCGCACGCGCGGCTTACCTCTGCGCTGACGAGATTACGGGATTATACGTAGTGAGAGAGGAATGACGCGAATGGACGACGAGACTTCGGTCTCGAGATTTTTTCGAGTTTCACGATGCTTTATATGGGGGGATGATGAAGTTTCGGCAGGGAAGTGGGGATACATATATATATATATATATATATATATACTGAGAAATACGAGAAAAGGATTACCGGACGGATTGCACGTTATTTTTTTTAATTTAAGTCGGGTTGACGCTGAGCGGATGCTTTTAGTAAAAAGAATATATATATTTAGTATTTAGTGGAGTATTTTTATTCAGAGAGGAATGTTATTTTAAGCTTTTTAATTTTGTTTCAATACTAATATTAATTTAACGGAACATGCAGATCAAAGTAAATTCGTTAATGTATATAGTACATAAATGTTCTTGCATAATTAAACTTTAGCCAATTTGATATAAAAAATTTAAACGATATTATCTTTTTTAATTAACAGTACATTATGATAACCAAAATTAAATGAAAGGTTTATCCGAAAATAAATGTAATTGGTACTTACACATTAATTATCATAAACTTACCTTTATGAGTTCAATATCGACGTCCAAATTATTTACAATATTATTTACTCCTCTATTAAATAAACCATATAAAATTGTATTTTGAAACGAGCATATAAATTATTCAGAAAATATTCGCTTTTATATTTTTAATAAATCTACAAATAAAATTATTCTGACCTATAAAAATTTCTTTTCGCTTTTATGCTACTACACTACAAAAATTATTATTCAGCAGCTATCAAGAATTTTATTACATATATAAAAAAGAAAACGTGCATCGCTAGAAAACCAAATTTAACAATAATTTATAAACAAAACATTGATGTTTCTCTGATAAAATTAATAAAAATATATACACCAAGGAAACAATATATCATTAATCAAAAGGTAGAAATAAGACACAGGAACTGTTAAAATTTTTTCGGCCATTTATTGACAAATATCAATCTGCTTCGTACACTGCATCATCATAAGAACTCGGAGTATTTGAAATATATTTTTGCTCTCCACGCATCCTCACTCTCTACCACTTCGAGAAACTTCCTCCTCTCTCTTTCTCTCTCTCTCTCTCTCTCTCTCTCTCTCTTCCTCTCTCACTCTCTCTTTCATTTCCACACAACATGTCCATGACGGCACAATTCAATCACTGCACTGTAACCACAGTCCGTCGTTGTTCCCCTGTAATACGCATGATAAACGCGCGTCCTAGAGGAACACAAGCGCTGGTCTACCAAGACACTCGGCTCGGCTACAGTTGCCTAGAGGCTGTAGTGGTTCACCCATCCACTTGCCATGGCAGTGCTTGACATGAGGCGAATTCGTCAGTTCCCATCTGCCGACGCCAGCAAGGCTCTGCCGATCCAGCTGGCATAGAGGTGGCGGCGTACTATCCGACGGCCATCGCTCGCCGTCTTCCGTGTCTCGGCACCAGACGCACACGCGCGAGCCTGAAAGTTGAAAGTATATAAGAAACTGTTAGAGTGATATTTGCGTATTTTGGATTATTGGTTGATAGAGGATTTTAATGGTAGGTGATAAGTAATAAAGTGGAAGTATTTAAATAAGAGTTGAACAACCTGTGAGAAATTTAACTTTAAAAAGAAAATTATTTGCGTAGGTGGAATTTTTTTTTATTTGGTTTGTTCCAGATTTTAAAAATATTATTCTGAAGTTTTTCAAGTAAAAAAATAGTGGCGGTTAATTTATTTGCATATAAGCGCCCGTGTAAAAAAGAGTCTGGCAAAAGTATGGCAATTATAGTCTGGTTAATCATTTTTGTCGCTTTTACTACCTCAAAGGGGAAGGTTTATAAAGGTGAATAAAAATTTTGGGATAAAAAATTCTTAAAAACATTTTTTACGAATAAAGACGTAAAAATTTTTAGATTGTTAGGATATTTTTTTTTTCGTTTCAGGGAATGCATTTCGACACCTAGATACCAAAACCTACCAAAACCACCATCTAGACTTTATCAGCAACTATACCAAACACTTTATAAATCTAATCATTTATTTTTGACCAATTTGTTAATAAATATAATATTAGGGATATCTTTTATACGTAGACTTACATAGACATTCAAACTCACACAGAAACGAAAAAAATGTTCTCAAAATCTAAAAATTTTTACGCCTTTATTCGTAAAAGTTATCTTCTACCATTATAATTAATTGCAGGCCGCTTACCTTTACTACCTACATACACCCATACACATAAAAATGTAAAAAAATTTCCGCAACCCTTATCCCCTCAACAAAGCATCAAACACTATACCCCGCGCGTATGTATATACACCCAACCGACCCCGAAAGATTTATTCCACGCCGTTCGCTCTCGAGCCCTCGCTTTCTTTTTCTCTTCTCTCCACACGCCTCGCATAAAGAAACAACCAACCTTCCCACCCCTTCACCTTTTCCCCCTTCTCAACAAAAGCACCTCGCTACCACTCACATAAAAAGATAAAGCTTAATGAAAGCGTTTGGCTATACCGCCTGTGCTTTCCAATTCTACAGCCGGTTTCTCTTTTTCCGGTTACACAATGAACCTAGCTCACGCAGTAATTTCCTCCGCACAACGAGACGTAGAAGAAGAAGAAGTCGCGTTGCACGCACCTACATGCAAATCATCTGGAGAGTCGATAAGTGCCGCTCGTAAAGTCAAGTCAGTTAGTAATTGGTATACGTTGGAAATTTCAACGCGAACGCGCGTAATTAACACGAAGCGACGCTGCTGCTACTGCTGCGCGAGCTTTATGTATATATGTACGTAAGGGAGGTAAGAAGCCGACAGATTTAAGATGGCGCGTGATGAAAGGGGAAGTTGTAGGTGAAAGGAGAATCTGAATAATTAAGATAATTTTTTTTTAAAGCGAAGGATGAAATGATTTACGCTTAAATTTTATAATGAATTATAACTGCGAGGAGCTACGCTGCTGGTTTGGGTCGATATCGTGAAATCCGAAATTATCTCTCAATGGCACACTCGGCACTAATAACCATTGAATTCAAAATTTACTCAACGCCTTGCCAAACAATGCCCCTCTCTTTTTCTCTCTCTCTCTCTCTCTTCCCGCAGCCACTATCCGTAGCCGACGTTTTATTTCAATGCGAGAATACGCAAAATGGAAAATCGACGAAACGCCATTGAATTTAATTACGCTCTCCCCCTTTGCTTTGTTCGCGGCCGTGAACGATCATTATCCGTGGCCATCTTAATTGCATAAACATTCCCATTAAATAAATCGCAAAATTGTTCATTCAGCAAGTGTGTATATATATATATATATATATATACGAACTCTCTCTTTCACTTCTGCACTCGAGTTGAAAGTGCTTTACTCGCCCAGCCTTTCTTCCGGCATCTTTATGCTCTTTCATTTCCATTTTCCAGTCCCTGCTTTAGCAAATGCAAAATTGTGGAAATTCGTGACACTTCTACATTAGCGCGTCTCTCTCTCTCTCTCTCTCTCTCTCTCTCTCTCTCTTATACTCACTCACTCTCTCAGGAGAGAAAGACGGCATAACGTCATACTGTACCTTCGCGGAAGGATTCCAGTCTTCTCCGGCAGCCCCTCGAGATTTTCAATATTGTGAAGGCCGCGCAATACCTGAAAGAAATTCAAAGTTTCTTTGATTATAATTGCACGCTGGGTATATAGCAGCTGGGACGTGAAAAACGAGGGAGAGAAAGAAAAAAAAATGCGCTTATATTTCTCACGCGGGATATATTTGTCAGCGTGTATTTACGCAGAAGGAGTGAGAGAAGTCTAAAGAGTCGCGCTGAATAAATTAACTACTCGGCGTGCGTGTTACGCATCGGGTAATGAATGCGAAATGCGAATTCGTTCATTTTCAACGTATATATATACGCGAGTGCTCGTAAAATTTAATTAATAAAATGAAAGTTAAATTTGTTTAAACATTGAAGTACGGTTTATTGAGCAAGGAAGTGATTAAATATAAGTATAAAAATGTATGCTTTTAATATTATTAGGCTAATCTGGTCTGAACCATTTTAACTTGCAGAATTAAAGTATAAAAGATTATAGTAAATTACTAAAGCAAATGGATAGGGAATAGTAAAGCTGAGACACATATTTCGGGCTTAACATGAAAAAGAAATAGAGCACTTTGCCGAAAAGTTCGCATCCATTAAAAGTTTATGCGTCCTTTTAATGTATAATACTCTCCATCCGTATGAAAGCTTGAATTGTATTACATTAAATACGTAGTCACTTTTGCGCGTTATCCTAATGCTTTCGATGAATTATTAGGAATTATTATTTCCATCACGTCCACTATAATATTTCTACATGCAACGTATTAACATACAATTTCTCGCATATAAACAAACTGATAGATTTCAAAGTAAAGTTAAATGTAAATAATCTTAAAATTAAAATTATCGATTGAAAGATCGGTTCAGTACAAGTATGTACTATATATGAAGTCAACAAACAAAAAAAAACACGTAGCCACAACACACACGTACATACACTATATACGCGACAATTCCCCGTCAATTTCTTTCCTCCGCTACACTGCTCACCCAAAACCATCCATATCCCGTTACTTCATTTCCTCATCCGCTCTTAACTCCATATACCACCTAAATATTCCATCCCCATAACAGAACCTCCCGTTCGTCTATTAAACTATAAATTTCCTAACTCTAACAATGCACTCGCACGTTGCAAGTGTCCGAAATCCCCGTCAAAACCGTATATACATACACGTTCCTCCCGCCCTTCTTATAACTGCATGTTACTCATCAAGCGTGTATACACGTCGCTGGTCGACGTTTACGATTACGTAACGCGGCCTCGTCTGTTATCGACAATAATTGTACAGTACACCCCGCCGGCGAGCGTAAGGGAGAAGAGTGATTTGTGCGAGAAGCTTCCGAGTGTATAATAGAGCCGCGCGTGATTTATTCCGAACGAGAGAAGAGAACGGTCGGAAAGGGGTTTGCCAGGTTTTGTTCTGTATTGTTGAAGAGAAGAGAATAATTGTATGAAAATGTGTGGCGGTACTGGTGGTGGTGGTGGTGCTGGTGAATTATTGGAGTTTCATAAAGCCGTTGGGTAAACGATATGTATATGTTCTGGTAACAGTATTGTTTTTAATTTGTTATTTATATTGAAATGCGGGGGTTTCGTTACTTTAGAAGCTGCGTACGGTTTGTTTACCATACATTTTATTTAATTAAATATTTTCTGATTCATTAAGCATTATTAGAGATTTTTATTGGTGCAATTTTAATGTAATTTATTGTATTATATATCATTTATTTCGTATTTAATTAATTATCTTTATTCAATATATTTTTCCTCGTTTGTAATAATTCGCAATAATTTATTTCCACCAGTTTATAATCATTAAATTGCATGCATACAAATTAACGTAATGAAGTAAAGTATACCATTACACTATTACGTCTTCCATTCCCTTAATTCCCATCCAAAGCCATACCCTCACAACTTTTGAATTAAATTGAAGTACGTCCCCACAATCGTCTTCACATTAACTAACCGCAAAGACCGACGTATATAGATATATATATATACCCTATATACACGGTTATATCCTATTGTGCAGCTTTAACTTGCTCGAAGTCAAAATTGTAGCAGACCGAAGATACACTTCGTCGACATGTATATCTATATATATATATAACGGTACAACGATAAAGTCGAAGAAACTTCTTATATAAAACTCCTCGTGCATAATTTTCATTCTTTGCCTATACGCGAATGGAGAAGTTTTCCAGCGCGCGCGTGCGGATGAAAGCGATTCACCCTCGGCTCTCTTTTTGCGTTCTTTAGAAAATTGTAAAAAAAAAAGAACAGACTATACGGAGCTGCTAACAATATCGAGGAAGTAACACGAACGATGAAAAAGAAGATTAACCACTGGATATATATAGTAAAAAAGGAACTTGGCTTTCTCGCGAATTGAACTGAAATCCTCTCTTTAACTGTACCATACATGTCATGTGTCATAAAACCAAAAGTAAATTCGTAAATTATGGGCGCATCATCGACGCACGCGCGTAAACTTTTCTGCGAAGCAATGTCTTTTCTCGTGACGATAGTAAAAGAAGTAAAAAAAAAGAGGGAGGAAGGGAGGCACTTGGGCTCCTTTCAACTCTCTATAGTATATCTCAACGCGTACTCATTGCTATATATATATATATATATATATATATATATATATATATGTATACCACTGAATGCGGGCGCTGGCTTTATCGCACGCTCACTCTCGACAATATTATCGCGACTTTGCTTTCCCACGGCGTTGCCTTTGTTCGCGCGGATTCGTAAAAGTTTTTGGTTCATGCCGTACGACGGGGGAAGAGAAAATTTTCCTGAGTATATATATAACCATTGTTGTTTATGTGCTCCACGTTTTATGAACCCCGCAAAGACTGACTTTATATCTTATTTCTGTCTCAGATCGATCAACGTCCGTCGCAGTAATTTCGCAAATTTCTGCGTTTGAGTGTTGCTTTATTATAAGCATATATTATAATCTCTATATAAATGTAGAGGGGAATACACGTCAGCGGATAATTGATTTGATGAATGCGCGAGGATGAAAAATTGAATTTTATAATTTTATTTCTACAGTCGAGTGCGTATATATCCAACGAATTGGGTTTCCTTTTTTTTTGTTGGAGGATGAAGTTTATAAGCTAATTTAGTGACACCATAGGTCACGTTCAATGTTTATCTCTCACGGTCTTGTTGATTTTTCATGCGTTTATTTTGTTAAGCAAATAACGCGAGAGAAAATATTCCTTTGAACGGGACTAAACTATTATTTGCACCGAAAAAGCAGGTTTCGCGTCAACTTCATCGGGATATAGAAATGGCCATGTGAAAATATACTTTTTTTTTCTACCCCCGAAAAACTAATATTGTCCGAAAAATGGAACAGTTATAAATCAAATAGCGTAACTGCATTTAAAAAAAAAGCACACACACACACACATATATACGATATTTCGACAATCACAATATTTAAGCGCTATTATAAGCCGAATTAATTCTTTATTCAATAATAATTACGAGAATTCGTCGACTGAAATTCTATTTGTTTTTAGAGCTTCATGAGAATCGAATCAATATACTTGGAAAACTTAATAATATTTTTCTTGAAATAGAGTTCTATCGCGTTCTCGCACACTTTCATTCGAAAATTCTTGAAAAATCGTTCCGACTGAAACGCCATTCCCGTCCTGCTTTTCGAAATCCCCTCTCCGTCGTCCTCTCATTTCAAATTGCAGCTGAAACGCGAGCTTGCGCTCCGTTTCCAGTAAAATTCTCCCTTCTCTCCCTCCTCTCTCTCTCTCTCTCTCTCCCTACGGAACTAGAAAAATTGTTGCTAAAATGCAGAGACAGTTGAGAGACGCTAACCTAGCGATTACCCCGTTGCGCGTGCGCGCACCCTATTATATTCATGCGCAACGATGGGCTGCAACGACAACGACGACGACGTCGAGGAGTTTCCTTATTCCACGCGAATAAATATGCAGGAATTTCGGATTGCGACACTCGCCGAGTTGTTGTTTCTCCTGTATACGCGTGAATGCTATCTTGTATGTACAAGGGATGGGAAGAAAAAAAAATGTTGTAACAGATATTGTCTCGTGCGGATATTGTTCTAAAGAAAAAAAGAAAGAGAGAGAGAGAGAGAGATTGCAGTATAGGAAAATGTTTGTAGTTCTTTATGTTTTATAGAAAGTTCGCGCAGGTTGAGGATTTCTATTTTATATACGCTACGAGAAAGTTTCTCGCGCGAGTTGTGAAATTTTAACTTTTGCCAGTTCTCAGCTTTCACATACTATCCTTCTGACACTGTGCTCCTGGCAGGCTATATTTTTTATTTTTCCTATAAATTTCTCGCGATGATATTGTTATTTCATTATTCATGCGCTATATACGTATATACACAAGTGCTCTGTACAAATTTTGATAAAAAAATTGTTTTTTTTTCTTTATATTTTTTTCCATCCTCTATATATATATATGCGTTTTGCATTGTATCAACGCTTGGAATATGAAATTAGCTGGGGGAATATAGGTCGACAAAAAAGAAAACAGTGACATAAAATCAACGGCCGTTCTAAATCGGAAAACCATTACGAATAATAATAAATTAAAATTCTGCCAAGTGACGCGCAGGCGCGGCCAGCTTACCATTGATTTCACGCATATAAATCAGCTGTGCATTTTTAATACCTCTCCTCCCATCTTTTTTTAAACGTATTTATGATAAATTTACGACTCTTTAAACTCCCCCTTTCTATACCATTTATCACAAATACTTTCCAAATCAGCCTTTCGTCTCTTCAATCAACTGTACACTCGTCATAATACCTATATATACCTCCGTTACCATTCCACAAATAAATCCAACACTTACTATACTCTAATCCCTTCAACACACACACATACACACACACATGCATGTCCAAGTAAAAACAATTAATCGCTAATCCAAAACTTTATTGCCACGTCAAAACTATACTTCACCGCACGTATACGTGTCTCACCAAAGTCAACCTCATTACCGAACTTACTTCGCTTGCTATATACTACACAGAAAGAGAGAGAAAGCCGACGTTCTCGGCCAAGTCATCGTAATTGGGCGAGTACACGGGTCCTACTCCCTTGCCCTCCCCCCTCCCCTACCTAAGCTTCTCTCTACACATAATCCGCGAATCCCGTGAAATCTCGCGCGTTTCACGCGAGTATATACATATAGCACAGTAGCATCGTCCAAGCTTAAAGTCAAACGCTTGGCGAAAGGGTCGTCTCTGCTGATAAGATCCGCGCGTATAGTTCGCGAGGGTTAAGTGTGGAGAACGGACCGTCGAGTAGGAGAGAGAGAGTGAGGGAGAGATTGCGGAAGACACGTAACGGGTGGCAACGCGACCCTGATGCGGTGAGTTAGATTGTTGCGTTAATGTTTCAGGTCGCTGTGTATGCGAGAGAGAGAGAGAGAGAGAGAAAGTGTCGCCACGTGTTTAAGGTAATAGCAGTGTCGCGTGGATTGATAGCGGGTGGTATACGATCGTTTGATTAAAGAATTTTATTTTCATTTATGAAATTAGAATTTTTTACTTCGCTGCTGGAATGAACTTTTGGTAAATTGAAGGTAGCTTACAATTTTTGAAGGGATGGGAAAAAAGAAAAATTCTACATTGCTACTGAGTGAAAAAGGTATATAAAAATATTGATTGGAAATCGACGCTTCAATTTGTAGCTCATTTACCAAATCAATTAAATTTTTCTATAAAATATAGTGTATCTTTTAAAAAACAAACTAACCATACAAATCTGCTTAACCTTATAACCAGAACGGACAAGTTGTTGGCTTCAAAAATTAATCTTAGCAAAGATAACAATCAAGATACTCAAACAAGATAAAACCAATTATTACCGTATACTCGAACAGTACCCACACCAACATCTTTATCAAAACAACTAAACTACACATTGAGAAACACGAACAGTGAGAGGCGCTCTGGCATTTCAACTTTACGTTTATACAAAAATTGAATAAAACGGTTGTTCGTTATTGTTCCCGCATGCAATTGTTAATGAATTGACGCAGAAGTGTACGCGCAGACTTTCATTGTTATACATCTATAGATATAGTTGCGGTATTCAAGCATTAAACCGTGTCCGCGTTCCCTGCATGCAGAAATTCATTAAATTTAGAATCGAAGTTCGCGCGCGTACGTTGACATAATGCGGGCATTGTTTTGCTTTGGAATATATATGTATATACATAGTTGCTCGCGGTAGAAGAGAAAGCGAGAGGGAGAGGGATACGGTTTGTCTTTATACGTATATAGAGGGTGAAGCTTAGCAGGCCGCATTACCGGTTTGTTAATGTCCGATAGCGTTGTTGTTGCTGTCGCCTCTGCTATATATACTGTACGCGCAAACTTATCATCATTATGCGGCCGCTCTCTCTCTCTGTACGCTCTGAAAGCTATTTGTTTACGGAAATGCGCGCATTGTAGTACACCGATAAGGGAAGTTACATGTTCGTTATATATTTACTTTCACCGTATATGAGTATGTGTATATATATGTATATATGCTGTTGTGCTTATGTATTATGTTTGTGTATACACGCAGATGTGCAGAACAAGGTATGTGGCATAATAAATGATGTAATGGAAAACATTTGTGTTAACGTGCAAATGGGGCCGGCAAGAAAATTGCTGGTTAAAATGTGTGTCAGAGATTGCACGCGGTTCTGGGTTACAAGGGCTTGTTATTTTTGTGCTGAAGGGAGTGAGAGAAAGAGAGAGAGGAGAACGTAAAACTGACATAATTTCGATTTTTACGAGTTTTTGTTGAAGGAAGCATCTTGTGTGTAACGAAAAACGCTTGTTTTTACAGTTTACTCCACGCGTGTGTACACGCGAGTTAAGTGTGTCAAATGTTGTGGGATTTTGGGTCACGCAAAGAGCGTGAGCATTTTTTTTTGTTAAAATAACAGATGGAATGTAAATGTATATAATGCAGTTTTAAACGTTAGGCGGGTGTTAAAAAGAAAAATTGTGACGAGATGAATGTAAAAAATATATTATTTTACACGTGAACTTCGCAATCTATATACATAAGAAGTCATTAAAGAAAATTACACATCAATGAAATTACCATAATTACACAACTCACGCTTGATCCATTTTATTCACACACACACACACACACACACACCACCATCATATCAATTTCTCAGTCACTACAGCGCACAAACGTCCAGCATCACGCAGCGCTATTTATCATTTCTCGATCGATCATCTAATTCATTAGCGTTGCCGTAGCGACGCTGCCTCACTCTCTTCTCTCTCACCCTCGTACGCGCGCGTGAGAAAGCGAGAGACAGACGGACAAACGCCACCATGTGCAGTTCGAATGCGCGAAGAAGAAGAAGAAGATAGACAGACAGA
Organism: Torymus tubicola; assembly: GCA_035583055.1. Taxonomy (NCBI): domain Eukaryota; kingdom Metazoa; phylum Arthropoda; class Insecta; order Hymenoptera; family Torymidae; genus Torymus; species Torymus tubicola. The sequence continues at coordinate 31,899 of JAWWEQ010017412.1, forward strand.
GAGAAAGTGAACTTACCCCTTGGTAATTTGCGGAACGAAGTTCGAGTCCAAACTTGTCTGGCTGCTGCCGCTGCTACTGGCGGCCGGGTAGAAGCTCGCCTCTGGAAAATTTAAGGCCCTTCGTTACAAGGTTTGCGTAATTAATTGGATGCTGCGCTCGCGCGCAAGCGAGAAAGACTTTCGTATTACTCGCGCGAAAGTAACTGACACAGGGGAAGGGGGGGTTGGCGCCCGAAAGTTTCCCATTTGAAATTCACTCGAACGAAATTGACTCGCCACGCTATACTGCGTATAGCTATATATATATATATACGTAGCCTTGGCACTTCGATACCGCGGTGAACTTTTTACTGCTACAGAAGCAGTAGGCAGACGCTTTTGACGCGTGCTTGCTGCACGTAGATAAAGAAAAAAAAAAGTTGCAGTAGCAGCGAAGGCTACGTTTACAGGCCGGTTTCGCGCACGCTTATATTGTGCGTTTCGAGTGCGTTTACCTCTTGGACGCGTGGTGTGTGCGGCAAAAGTTTTCCTGAATCACCTCGTTATACGCGCAGTCCGCGAATACTGTATTCTTGTGTAATTTTATATATATATGTATAGATACACTCGTGAGGTTCGTTTCTTATGAACGTTGAGTATATAGCGAGTAAGGAAAAAGTTTCGGCGAGTGTTATTAAATTTAGAGTTCGCCGGATGCAAATTTGAGAGGGATGGGCGCGAATGTTGCTTTTAACGGTTATTTTTAATCTCGTAGTCTGAGTAAGGAAGAGAGAGAGAGACTGTAAAGATGAGAGGTTTATTTTTCAAAAGAAGCAGGATCGTCGCGAGGTCTATGTGTATGTGTACGGTGCTTATTTATTAGAGGGCGCGTAAGATCGCGCTTTTTGAATTATCCGGGGGGAGGAAAATTTTTTTTTTCACGCAGTAGTATTAAAGTTTCCTAGAGAATTTTATGCTCTTTGCTTTGCGGCCGTTTGAAGAGTATTTTAGTTTTTACCCGGAGCTTTTTTAAGCTTTCGTTATGCGTATGGCGATGAAATGTTAAGGGGGAAGGACACCTTTAAATTTTTCCCAGTAAAATCATCTGCAACAAAAAAATTTTAATTATTAATAAAATATTAAGGTAATATACTAAAAGTATATTAAATTTATGACAAAATAAGATAAAAATGGAAGTCCTTGATCTGTACTGTCCCAATATATGAACATTTCAAAATTTAGGCTTTGGCGTAACCTGGAGGTTCACAGAGTTGATGGATTTTAGTCCAGTTGGGCTTAAATTCTTGGTATTTTATGTAGTTTAGGGTTGAAGAGTTGTATGTATCAAAATTATTTGAGTAAATAATTTTTTTCAGCTAAAAACTGCTTAAAATTTATGAAAAAACACAAAATTATGGTATTTAAGCAGTTTTTAGCTGAA
>JAWWEQ010017423.1:0-33306 GCA_035583055.1 Torymus tubicola
CCCCCCCCCCCCCCCCCCCCCCCCCCCCCCCCCCCCCCCCCCCCCCCCCCCCCCCCCCCCCCCCCCCCCCCCCCGAGGAAAGAGAGAGAGAAAGAGAGAGAGGGGATATTATACAGTATAGCTGCCGGCACGGTATATACGTACGGTGTGGGGCTGGCCTCTGCGCGCCGCGCGGTTCCCACACGCTTCATCGCACGGGTGTGCGGCGCGCGCGTAGCTCCGCACCGCACGCACCTAGCTTACCCTGAGTTTCGCGCATCTTTCTCTCAGCTATAGTTCGGGGAGAGAGAGAGAGAGAGAGCACACTATACACGACTACGAGACGGTCGAAGCGTGGAGAGCGAGCGAGAACACCATCATTCGCAGTCGTGCTGCTTTGTTTGCGTGGGTTTCCCCGCTCGTCTACACGCATATTTTATATATATATACATATAGGTGCGTTGCTTCCGCCGACGCTTGAAAAGTACCTTCGTCTAAATCGTCGTGTTCGTCGCCGTCGTCAGTCATTCGTTGTACGCATGAGGTATACGACACGAGCTTGTGCGGAAAGCGTGCAGTCTATATAGGCAAAACGGAGCGGCAAGCGGACTATGTGTGTCTCTGTATGTGTTAGAGGTTATGGCCGCCTAACCTCTCACACGTTGGCAGCGCACAGCGCCGATGGAAAAGCGCGTGCGAGGATTCGCGCGTCCGCGTGGACGGTATATACCGGGGACAAAAGAATTCGCCACGATGTACTAGTATATACGTGTGCTCGTGTGGGTGAGTGTGTCAGTGCGCGAGTGTCGCTGCGGAGGGAGGAGAGGACGTCACAGCCGCCGGTGCGTGCCGAAATTGGAGCACGACTACTTGTTGCTCCCCGGGGAAAAGGAAAACGGAGAGGAGCGTGAGAGAGAGAGAGTGAGCGAGAGGAAGAGAGCGGCAAAGCTGGCAGACAATGGCCGGTTCCCCAGTGGGCCATGAGGTCTACATAGCCAACAGATTGATGCTAGAATTTGTGCTTTTGCTGGTTGGATATACAGAGATAAAGCTTGTTTACAAGCTGAAGCTCTGACAAGCCAAGCTTCAATTGCCAAATAAGTGATTATTACATAATTGTGCAGTGGTTTTTGCTGTTGGAGCTAATCATGTGTCCCAATGAGTATTTTACACACACGTCTTGCAACACGGGGAGTAAGATTTCTCTTATAATATCAGATACGCATCCCAAAGTGTACGGGTAAGTTAAATAATTATGAATCATTTGGATACATTTTTTTAACGAATGCTATTTAAACAAATTTTGTTACATGCTTGACTTTACGTATGTTTGGTTTTGTATGAAGTTTATCATTAGTTCTTAATATTTACATACTCTATAATAAAAACCATCTCTAGAATATCAACATGTTTTTCACACAATTGTGTTTCTAAAAAGTAGTTGTTAAGTAAGAAAATTAATTTCTAACTTTTTGTACAGTTATTTCCAGTAGCGATGTAATTTTTGTCTACTTCATTTTGGAGCAAAATATTATGTTATGTACATATATTTACTAAATAAAATGTACTCTATCAATACGTATTTTCAGTAAACATAAGATATGCTTCAAAATGTATAGCTTGAGAATAATACAATTTGCAAGCTTTACGTCATCAATATTCATAGGAAATATATGTAAGGCTTCGCTCATTGCTTTTTAATTTTAATTTTTCATTATTAAGCAATTTGAACATTTAAAAACTCATCAATACATAACTCTCATGAAAGTTAACCAAATATTTGTTTGCCAAAGCTTACATGAAAACAATTGTTTTTGAAGCTAACTGTATGAATGCACATTATTAACCCATCAAAATACGTTTATGTCACTAATATCCTCAACTTGCATGACATTAACAAAACAACAAAAAAACATTAACGTTAACCCATGTAATAAGACATTTCATAATCAAACGATAATTAAACCCCTAACATTATAAGCGTCAAAGCACAGCAACCACTTTACACGCCGAAAAAAGAACGATGGCGGAAAAATGAGTGTCCTCCCAAACCGTCCCAAACTGAGGCCCCACCGAAAAATGGCGGCGTGCTTGCAGCAGCAGCAGCAGCAGCCACCGTCAAGGGAGAGAGAGTGAGTGAATGAGAGAGAGAGAGAGAAAGACCCTAACGACTTTTTCCGCGCCGCTCGTGAAAACCATAGGCTAGCGCAACGCGCGTCTGCCGGAGAACAAAGAGGGTGAAAGAGAGAGAGAGAGAGAGAGAGAGAGAGAGAGAGAGAGAGAGAGAGAGAGCGAGAGAGAGAGAGAGAGCGTGCACAGCAGCGGGCGACTGCAGGTGTGGGTGAGTAACTGAGCGCGCTTTGTTGTTTTTCTCTCTCTATACACACATACATACATATATACAGACGCACGCGCACGTTTGCCGGCGTCCCCCCCCCTCCCCTTGCTCCCTGCTTCTTTGCTCCAGAACTGAAACGCACGCGGTTAGCGCTTTATTAACCCTATCCGAGTATGTGCTTACAAATTCGTTTCCTTTTTTTGGCTTTAAAATGTGTGTGTGTATGTGTTGTGGCATAACAGTCGATTTGGTGGTTTTTAGCGTTTAGATCTGGGTATGAAGAGAGCGAATAGGTTGTAAAGAAAAAAAAAATAATTGCGTTTTAATCATTTGAAGATGAGTTTTGATATTTAATTTTTTCGATTTCTATTCGTACGCCAGACACGTCATTTAATAAAAATTTAGTATCTATGTAGTGAAAAATTATTAACAATGTGGTGAATTTTACAACGTTATTTTTTTCTTTTCGTAAAATAACACAATTATTAATCAACGAAAACTAATTACCAGGCTTTTTAATAGCTTTCACTATTTGAGAGATAGGAAACTTTTTTTAAAATGACGCGTCTATATTTCGCGTACGAAAAAAAAAAGTCATCATTTTTCTTGCACAACTTTTCTCTCCACTTATAGAGGCATAAACGAGTTGATGAATTTTACCTATAGAGATCCCGTCCCCCCACTGTTTAGAAATTTTCCCCGATTGCTCAATGGCACCGAAACGAGAGGAAGTTCGCTTTCTATTATGTCAAATTTCGCGTACACAAACTCTCCCCACTGCCGAGAGTATCTCGTGTCACGTGACTACTGCGAATCCCGTTACTTAGCATCAATTTTAAATAGCTAATACAGATCGCGCCGATTAAACCGCCAAGTCGACCCAAACGAGTTTTCGAAAACTGCCACATTGATATGTAACGATTACGCAGTAGTTATAATAATGTTTTTCTTTTTATTCTTGTACGAATAACTTATATATATATATATATATATCTTATTGATTTATTTTTACTCGCAAATTACTGGAACACGCCCAAAATAAACAATCATTACCACCCTACATTCATATATTTTCCATGCACAATCGTTTTAAACATATTTAATTTTATTATTAATATATATCCAAACTATTTATACCATATCATCTGTATTCACTCATTATAAACATACTCATTTATGATTTAATTTTGTACATACTTTTATTATTAATTGTAATGATATAACAATATATTTTAGTTATGTAGATGTTTGTATATTTTGAAATGTTTTATATGTTAAACCCATCACAGTAACAATTTAATCCCCCCATAACCCCAAAAAAGTGTTTTATTTTGAAACATAATAATTACATATGCCCTGTACTATACAAGAATGAACGTCCCCTTGAAACATTGAAATCCCCATGTCCATTTATTACGAAAATTTAAAAATTTAATTTTTTTATTTATACACTCTATACTTATTCATTTATTGTTCATTTATTATTTGCATTGCTCAAACTAATTTACATTATTTTCATTTGTTTGTATATATAAATTTTTCTTTATTGTTTAATATTTTTCGTTACTTTTCAGGTGTGTGTATTAAAAACCATTATATATATAATGTTTTTATTTTGAAAGAAAGAGAGAAAGAAAGTGTGTGTGTGTGTGTTTCTGTATGTGTCAATAAATCCACCAAATATATACTACATAATTAATATAATTTTAACAATCATAAATTATTGTTTATAATAAAATATTTTTCGTAGTTGCTTGTTCATATTGTTTACTACATTTTCCCCCATTCTAGATAACACAGATAGAATTTTCCGGTAAAAATTACCGTGAAATTACCGGTAATCGTGGATCATGTCTAACTCCAATAATTTTTTCCGTGAATCGCGGTAATTTTTACTATAACGTCGCGGTAAAAATTACTGTGATACACAGTAAAAATTACCGGTAAAAATGATTGGAGTTAGATATGACCCATGATTACCGTGAATTTCACGGTAATTTTTACCGGAAAATTCTATCCGTGCATCATATATATATATATATATATTTTATTTTTTTCAAATATTTACTTTACTCGTAATCAGATATTAATTTTGTGTCCAAGCTTTTATTTTTCAGCTTCCCGCCGTTCGGTATTTGCATCGTAAGCTCAGAACACTATTCACATAAAGCACACCATTGATACTAAACACTCGACATCAGCGACAAGAAACGACAAACTTCGTGAAATAAAATATATTATTTTGATCTCAGCAGTCTTACACAATTTTCTATACCCCCTTACCACCACGAAACTTTTGTATGTACATTTTACTCAATAAAAAGTACCCCCCCCCCCCCATAACAATTATTATAATATCCCAATAACCCCATCTCATTTATGTATTGTTCTTTTATTTTTTTTTCAGAATTTCTGTTTGTTTTTTTTATTCGACAGGTTTTCGATTATAGTATGGTGATGGTAGTATTCATTACTTTAAGTAATTAACTCTTTTGCATGAACATTCTTTTCCCCATCTATACACGGTTTTCATTCGGTTCTTCCTGAACTATATACCCCTAGGATTAACACTAACATACAACTAACAACTATCTTTAAGCACTTACTACTAACACTTACCACGTTTTGAACTAACATATTTTTATTTTTGAAATTCGCATGCTCTTACACTTATAAGTTAATTCTCAAACCTCAAAAGCGTAAATTAATTTTCTCGCGCCGAAACTCGACCGTCAATCAATAATCTACAGTACCTTCAAAATCGCACTGTCCCTCTTACCGATATCAAAAAGCACTGACTAAATCTCTTAACTCTCTCTAAAAATAAAAAATAAAAACCAAAGGAAAAGTCGTTTACTGCTGTAAATTAAAAAAAAATAATCTACTAATTGATAGTAATTTTCATCAATGAACGACTTTTCGCCCCTTTATAAAACTAACCCCCGCACCAAAAAATAAAATAAAAAAAATTAGCAAGAGAGAAAAAAAATCGACTTCAACGCCACCCCTAACCAATCTCAGCCAGCGCTAACTGACCAATCGCTTTTCTACGTTCCAGCCAAGGTCAGCCATCTGAGTATGATATCTCTGCTACGTCGTAACCACACATTAACGCCGAAACGCGCAGCACCAACACCAGCAAGCCCACCAACCGACAACGACATCGAGAACAAGAACATCCCAAATACAAGGCAGCTTCCTAGCACAAGTGAGAGTCCAGAACCACGTCCATCGACCAGTCAAAGCGATCATCTTGAACGAAGACGTGCCAACGGCGACTTTTATGAGACTTCTCTCGACAGTTTGGTATTCGCAGCGTCTCTTGGCCTTGTTTCGAATCAGCATCCAATGCGACCTAGGGACGTCATGTTAATCGTTCAAGAACAAGAAGATCCTGTACAACCAATGTTACCTGTTGGTAAACAACCAAAAGCTCAATCGTCTAGGCAAAGAGGACGCAGAACTGCAGCGGTCCCGTCAAGGAGCGTATTCCAGTGTAAATTCTGCGGTAAAGGTTATCGCTGGAAGAGCACAATGAGAAGACACGAATCGCTCGAATGCGGTGGTAAACCACCATCGTTCCAGTGTCCTAATTGTCCGTATAAAGCCAAACAGAGGGGCAACCTTACCGTGCACCTTAAACGACATCATATGAGAGATTAAGAAGATCAGCTGTTTCTCTCTACGACTGTATATTTTATCACTTTTCTTTATCTTTTTATACTTTTTTACCTTTTTCTTCATTGTCATTATTATTAATATCATTCCTATGATTATTATTGCCGTGATATTGCGACTTGTCGTTACCAGATGACCTCGGATCTAGCGAATTTTGAATTTGACAGTAGCTCAAAAATTAAGATATATTGACTTGAGACAAATCAACGTCTCTCTTGTTCTCTGTGTACTTTACAAGCACTTTATTTTTCAATTGAAACATTCAGTTTTTTTCTCTCTAATTATAAAAATCCGCTCATTAATAATAAGAATGTCTGAAAGTACAAGTACTTTAACAATAACGAGTGAAAAATGTTTGACCTCAGGCCGCAATCACGACAAAAAGCCATAAGCTTCATCGAACAATTTTGTTTCAATTTCTTTAAAAAGCGTTACATATTTTATACAGGACTTGTGCCGAATTAGATTAAGACGATTTTTATACGACTAATTAAGTATTTTGTTTAATCACAAGAGAACTGACGTGATAAACATTTGTTTTTATCAATGAATATGTGTATTCATAAATTCCTTTGCCAATGGTTCGAATCAATGTTTTAATGATTTCGACAATAACTAGTATTGATACTGTTAAAAGTAAAAAAAGTTTCTTGATAAGTCATTCCATTTCGATGTTAACAGAGTAATATAAATTTTTATAAAAGAAGAATGACGAGTACATCTACTTCGATAATGAATAATTGTTCCTTCCTCCGAGGAAAAAAGTGATAATAAAACTTGTTGTTTTTATAACTAATATTTCATTCAAAACAGGCTAAATCATAAAATAAATGTTTTCGTCAAATGCGAAGATGAACTATACAGGAATCTTTGAAGACTTTTTTTCTTCTACATATTAAGAATCAGACAATATTATTTTTTGATACAAGTATTAATGAACTATTCTATATTCCACGTGTGTAATTAAAATAAAATAAAAATATGGGTCTGAATTAATAATTGATCACAAATAAATAAAACAGATAAAAATTTGCACGATACAGTGAAATCTTTATTTTGATGTTGGGTTATAATATAAATCGCTAAACACATAAGAAAATTCAAAATTCAATATATAAAAATAAAAATAAAAAAAATTTCTAAAGTTTCGTTGCACTCCAACGATGCAAACTTCAAACCCATATAAAAATAGCCTTTTGTACACAAAGTATATTTTTCGGGAAAATTTAAAATGAAAAAAGATATCTATACAATACTTTTACAATTATTAGATATTTGTATTTCTTTAACAATGCGTAATCATATAAACAGAACAAAATATATTTAGCTTGTTTTGATATCTCAAAGTAGCATCGACTAGATATAAGTTAATTTACCTAAACTGCTGCCTTTTTTACGATTTTTATATAAAAACCGTTATTTAGTTGTTTAGTTATAATTTTTTTAACATAATGTTTGATCATAATGGTAACGAATCCATTTTTATACGTACGTAGTAATACTTATCTAGTGAAAGTCGCCAAATCTATACGTTTCTCAGTACCGTATACAATGTAACTTATTGCGAAAATGTTATCATTGACATTTCTATTAATAAGGCGAGACTATGAAAAGTATTGTTTTATAATAAGCGTGTCTCTAGTGTTGAAAAAAAAATGTACTGTTAAAAATAATATGTGAAAACGCGTATATTTCTCGAACGCATTAGTTTCAATAACAGAAAATTGAATGTGCCTTCCATTATGTGTATCAATTCTAAGATATATCCATGTTCATTCCAAACTATTTTCCTTAGCGAGTGTCTACATAGAGTCACATGTCCCATGTCCCTTGCCTCGTGTCTCAAGCGGAAAAAAAATTGGTTGTTCGACATCAAATGCTTTCTTGAACTGCGGTAGAAATGAAACAGGCCTGCTGTTACCGCATTTCTACCGCAGTTTATGAATGCACTAGATGTCAGACAACGATTTTTTTTCCTGCTTGAGACATGGAACTAGAGACATGGAACATGAGACCCTATGTAGACACTCGCTTACAAACGAAAAATAATGCGATTGTGTACTTTATAAATATAAGCATTTAGGTTAAGAAGCGACCGTACATTATTTTTATACTCATTTAGACGTTTTTTACAATATACTCAAATGATTACAACTAAGTATATTTTTTACCACTTTGTATGTGTAGTACTTATGAATTAAATAATACTCAAAATGTCACACCCGTCTTGTTTTCATTATTAACCAAGTTTGATTGACAAAATGGTTGATTTTAAATTGAATAATTTTTTTCCCCCATTTATTTTTATTCTCACTTTATTTTATGAATGTTTTATTAGCATTATATTAAAAACTCAAGTGTCAACATGATAAAAAATTATTCTAATATAAACTTTTCTTTTTTTAGGTGAAGAAGTGTCAAAGGTAAAATTTATGTTATCAGCAGCCTACAAATAACTGCACTCATGATTTAATTACACGTGTACAACAAACAGATAATCAACTTGATTTGTGAATTTGTACAATTATTATTTATTTATTATGTTTATTTTTGTTTTGTATTATTTTTTATAATAAAATAAATGAAAATTGTTTTTTTTTTAATATTTACTAACAAGTTCATTGAATATCTTGTGGATGTTATTTTAACTTAGCCCATAAGTATGCATCTTTACTTAGACTTATTAATTTTTCTTCTGCTTCAGCTACTATTGTACTTCGTAAGAAATGCCTTTACTTATTCTTTATATCTTTGCCTTTAAAGTTTAATTTAGCATTTTATGATTTTTAACGCTTGACTCTTTTATATTAAAAATCTGTACTCTAATATTTGTATTTATTTCAGTGAAAAGGGATATTTCAGAATGCAACGGTTGAGGACTGCTTTAAACATTTAATATAAGCAAATTTACTTACACCTAGTTGGAAAAATATTATTTTATTTTTTATTGCTTTTTTTCAAATTTCTCAACTGATAAACTATTTTTTGTTCAATTTTTTTGCACAATTCTTTTTTTTTTTCTTTAATTTTATCAACAAAAAATTGATTCTCTTTAACTAAATATTTCTAAGAATTGTGAATATCGTTTTTACCGGGTTTTTTTTTTAATAACATTTGCACAGAAATTATTTTATATTTTTTTACAACTTTAACTTCGACTCCGCTGTCATGAAAAGCTGTCTTTTTTTTAAATACTATTTCTCCGACTACGGCTAAGTAAAGTACGTCGCGCAACGACGTCTAACAAAAGCCCGACACACAAAAACACTCGTTCCACCAGTACAACACGACACATCTAAAAAAAAAAAAGCCTGAACCCAAGCGATACTCATCGCATCGAGAGTATCTGATCTCTCTTTTCCTCTCTCTTTCTTTCTAATCCATCGCAACAAAAACCGACGTTTGCCTCTGCTTACAGCGCAAAACTTGAGCCTTGCCGATCTACATCGTTCAGCATCAACTTGGCACTCTTGGTACGTGCCTTCGATAGTCTGGCGTTCAGCCAATACATCGGGCAGCGGCTCTGAAAAGGATACGTCTACTGGTAGCGCTGGTGACTACAAGGATTTTGCTTGTCAGGACTGCGGACGCGTCTATAAGCTAAAGAGCAGCCTGCGCAATCATCGCAAGTGGGAATGCGGTAAAGAGCCGCAATTCCAATGTCCTTACTGCTCCTATCGTGCAAAGCAGAAGATGCACGTGGCACGGCACATCGAACGCGTCCACAAGGACAAGATCGACCGGAAATAGGGGAGCAGACTCTTTCTCGGCATTTCGGCTGCGCGCAATCTGGGTGGCGAATGAGGATGTACACACACACACATATACACACACACACACACACATACATACATACATTTATAGACCACACCATACGTTGACTTTCTCTCGCAGGGGTTCGTTTGACACGAGCTAAATTTTAAGATATTTTTTGTTTTTTTTTTTATTTTTTTTTCTTTTTAGACGAACGAATACTCATTGAACGCGTTTATTTGATTTCGCGTTGTAGAGGATAAGGTCGTAGGTTTTATAATCGATCGTGCTAATCAATGAAGGAAACAAAAGCTTTTATTAGGACTAAGTTAGAGCTTAAATTTATTATATTATATACAATTTTTTTTCTTCTCCCGGTGAAACGAATGGCTTTATAGAGCTGGCTTTTATACAGCGTATACGCGTTGAAATTTTGGTTTGAAACCGAAGGCTCGTTGACAAGTTTATTTTACTGCTTTTTAATGATTGACAAAATTATACTTTAAAAAAAAAATAATAATAAAAATAATAACAATCGTCGGAAAGACGGCGTTTAGTTGAATATTGTTTAAGATACCAAAAAACCGTAGGATTCGACATCCTATCTGAAAACATGTGCATATACAAAAATCATGCAAAATCTAAAATGTTTTATTGAATAATATGACGATTGACTCGTTTATTTTGGAATATATGAAAAAAAAGGTGAAGAAAAATTAATGAAAATCAATTTATATATATAAATATATATATATAAGTATATAATCTTTTCTAATTTTTCACTCAGATTGTGTGTCAAAATATTTTTTGCAGATCAAGTATTTACTGACAAACAGTGAAAAGAAAAATGTGAATGAAATATTTTTTCGTAAGATATATTGATAACCCCGATATGGAATCAGATTAATTTGAAAAACAAAATAAGAATAATAATACTGTCACATGAGATGCTTTATTTCTATATGTAAAAGAATGACAATTATTTTGTATGAAGTACTTTATACGACATTTCAAATTTCTCATTCCATATTGCGCGTACTTACGATTTTATATGCGACTCGACTAGTTTTTTAACGTGATGAAGACACTGATATTTTCGTATCAGGTGCGAAACAAACATATATTCCCCATAAATATAAGGAAGGTAAACAAAGTTAGGCTTTATAATCATTAGCTCAAAGCTGTGATTTTGCATTTATACTCAAGAAAAGATAAAAAAAAAAAAAAAAAAAAAAAAAATTAAGAACGTTATTGTCGAGATGACGTAAAAATCATTGAAAGATTTTTTAATTATATCTCTATCGTATTCGTATTAAAAAAAAAAAAAAAAAAAAAAAAATTCCGGAACATCCATGATCATGAAAGCTCCGAGATTTGAAAAATTTTCGTGGGCTGGAGAACCGTAGATAACTAATATAGTCTTAAATGTAAGAAAAGAGTAAAGTTCATAATACGTTCCAAGTACAAAAATAAGTGCATCTTATTTTGCTTGATTAGCTTTCTTTTAAAAAACGAAAAATGTGTGTATTTGGCACGAGTTATTTACGTTTGACAAAATTGACGTCGCACGATTTTACAATCACCGTAATTTAGCGTAATTTTTAATTTTTAAAACAGATTTAAAAATTTTGATGCCTAACCGGTGTGTATGGCATTTCTAAATTTTATATGTTATATCAAATAGAACTATATATTTGCTTCGTTCTTAATCTCTGCCCTTTTTCAAACAGAAAATTATTATAAAAAATTTACTATTATCGCTTATTGAATTACTATAATAATAATAAGGAGAGGATTACTAAATTTAGGTAATTGGGGTTAAGATTGGTGAACTTTTTTCAATTCATGGACAACTGTATACAAACTGAAAAGATACATTTTTCATTACGCAGCAACCAGTTACAAAGAAACACCAACTGTGATAGACTTAAATTAAAAAAAAAAATAGTCTTATAAAGACTCAAGAGAGTTTGGCTTGTTCACATTCACGGTGAGACAAATTTTATGAATAATCGCTATACAGTTAATGAATTTCGAAAGTGACTTTGATCATTTGCATTTAAGCGCTAAAAGAAAATGAAAGAAAAATTAATGCTTATGTAATAAGTGCCTTAAAAAAATTATCTATATATTCGAGTAATTTAGAGCTACGAATAATTAGCATTCTTTTAGTGTATAATCGAGATATTTCCATTGATACGACCGATTGAACGTTGAACTAGTGATTAAATAATATTTTAAAAGCGATCAAAATTCTAAATATAAAGCGCCAATAGAACTATATATTTAAAAAAAAAAAGTCTTAGATACTGTACAACGATAAGATGCCGATTTTTTATTTTCAATAGATGTACATAAAACATTTGTGGAATACATTACTTTTAAATCTTTATAAAAACTGTAGCACAGCAGCAATAGACTTTAATTTAATTAATTTATTTATTGTACTGATACAATATCATCTTCCTCTTTATTGTTTATAATAATGCAACTACACGCAAATAGTATTCCTACCTTCAGTAAAATTTTTTTAATATTTTTTTTTTTTAACAATTTAAGTTTTTAAATACTTGTTTAAAAGCAAAAGTACAGTTAGCATTACGATGTCGACGTAATATTGTCTATCGATTTCGTATTCTTCCTCCATAGCTCGAACAGTAACTATATTTTTTAGTTCCTACAGTTTACACTATCCGACGTAACCGCCATCAACAGTTTTATTAATTTTTATTTATTTACACCAGTCCCTCAAAGATTTTTATACCACGTGATACTATTTTCTGTTATGTTCCTGTACTGAATATAATTTATAGACTGCAATAGATTTTTATACACAGATTCTCATTTTATGTTATTTTTTTTTGTTTATTCACTCATACACACATACAACGCCCTACATTTTTTAACAATTGTGCCATGTTTTAGTTCGCTCGCATAGCATTTAAGGAACGATTTTTTTTCTTGTCCTCGTGATAGTAAATAGACATGACATCGCGCAAACGGACCTCTACAGTTTTTATAAAGATTCCATCTCCCAATGCAACCGATATTGTGACCTGTGACTTTAATCGTACTATCGCTAGCTTTAAGTGCCACTCATTTATTTTTTTAAAAAGTATTTATACGTTAGGACACGAATTAATGTACTCTTATTTTAATTGATATATAATCGTACATCTAGTAAGCTTTTTACATTATTTTTTTATTAAAAGATTTAGTAGAATATTTTAATTTTCAACTGTAAATGATATTATGAATCTTCAGTGAAAGCATTTATAATTGACAACTTTTGTAATATTTATAAATAAAATAAATAAAAAAAAATAATAAAAACATATTTAAATTTCTTATTTAACCTTCTAATAATTCCTTAGTAAACAATTTACTTAATTTACTTTCTTCTTATGTCCAAAATTAATTTTTTTAAACATAACAAAAATTCATAAATTCTATTGTTATTTGTTAATTTCATTAATTTCATATACTTTCAATTCAAAAAAATTATAATTTATTCTTTGATTCAGAAAATGTTATTATTTAACAAACTTTTAATTTTTTTTAATTATCATTGAATGCTTCATTTTATTGATAAGTTTTTAAGTAAATGTTATGTAAGTATTTTTTAAATTTTATTTTTCTTGCATGTATAAGACAAAATCTAGAACTAACAATTTCGCAGCTAAAGTTAAATATGTAAGGAAAAATTAACAAATTATGTGTCGCAATTTTTTTTCAAATGTTAAATAATTTAATTATTTTCACTTGTAATTTACAGAAAGTTAGTATTATCAACTTCAATGCCCTCTTAAACCTATTTGTTATGTTAACTTTTTTCTTCCAATATGTTAAAGTCATCGCTATGCAAAATAATTGTATTTACCCGATCGCCGAGGAATATTTTTCGATCTCAATCTCCGTCTAGATCAGTTTTGGTTATATGTAAATCGAATAAACTCAAGAGATTCAAAATATTTTTATTACATAAACGAGTGAGAAACTTTTATTATCTCTGAATTTTTCAGAATTTTTAAATAATAAGTCAGCATAGCAGAACTAAGATAAATTTTTGTAATGCGTTGATAAAAACAGTTATTATTAAAGATTTGTGTATTGAAATAAAGTATTAAAATTATATATTTTACAAAACACTGTGTCTAATTATTTATATGAAATAAAATATTAATGTGATACGATAGAATATTTTATTTGTTTTACAAAAACTAACTTTATTAGTAGTTTTCTTTCATACAAGGTTTGCATAATAAAATTTCATCGTTATCTTTAATAAAACATAATACATCGAACGTTTATTTATAAAAGTGTACATATCACTCGTAGAAATAAAGTTTAAATTGCGATTTTATTAACCTTCATTGTTGGGTTTTTTTAATATTCCAAGTTTCTGTTATATTTCAATAGTAGTTAAATCGGATTCTTTTTGGTTAATTTATTATTAATTTATTTTTAACTGAAGTTTTTTAAATTTTGCATTAAACTATTGCATTAGTAATAACATTCTCCATAAAACTTTATTACTAATTAATAATATTAACAATAATCTACTAATAATATTCTGATCTGTACTAAACTAACTAACATAATATCTGTATTTGGCAGCTTATAATCATTTTAAAGCTATAGAAATAATTGTCAAAAACAAAAAATCATTAAATAAATTAACAAACTAATGAGAAGCAAAATTAATGAAACGGTTGTCAATAGATGTTAATAGTTTTATGTTGCATTTCCATGTTATAGAGAGAGATATGCTAAGCATTACCGAGACAATCTTCGTTAAAGAGGAACTATTAATAGATGATTCAGATGACAATGAACAAGAAGTACGTCCTGAAATATTGTTGCTAGAAGATTCAGAGGACAATGAACAAAAAGTACTTCCTGGAAAGAGCAATCTCCCAGGTATGCTCAAGTTCATAACACTTTATTTATAAAAATATAAAAAAAAACTTTCAAGCTTTGTTATCCTGAAAAATTTCGTATGATATAACATTTACCATCAAATATTATCATATTAGTA
The DNA here is from genome assembly GCA_035583055.1 of Torymus tubicola. NCBI lineage: Eukaryota > Metazoa > Arthropoda > Insecta > Hymenoptera > Torymidae > Torymus > Torymus tubicola. The sequence continues at coordinate 14,787 of JAWWEQ010017423.1, forward strand.
CTTTTAATCTTTAGGATGCCGACATTTAGAGTACGTATAATAAAATTAAAGAAGGTATATTTTATCATAAATTAACAACGAATTGATAAATAATATTAGTGTAGCGTCGACCATGACTCCAACCATTAAGATAGACGAATAATACCAACGTTAAATTTTTCTATTTTGAACAAAATTTCTTATTTTGGATCATAAATAGCCAATAAGTAATGAAATTATTAATTATGTGATTATTGAAAATAAGTAGCAGTTGCAAAAAAACGAAAGAAAAACATGATAATATTGGTAATAATGTGTGATTGTAAATGGTTTTGGATCCCTGATAATAAACATCATGCAATTAACATTAATGAAAATCTCTGAATTACTATAAAATAAACAGAAAAAGTTAAATTTCAAACTTATGAACTTTCTTTTGAGCCATTATAATAACTTTTCGGTACCCTAAAGATTAAATAGAATCATTAAGTAAAAATAATAATGCTAATGAAGTAGAAGCATCATGTAATTTTGACCAATATTATTAGTGATGGTCTTAAAATACAGGATCTTTTATTTTCTAACTTTCGAGGTCTAGCCATTACATAGATATTTAAAATTGTAAAAATTAAGTTAAAAAATTGGTATTCAATTCAAAATTTCTTACTTAAAAAAAAACAAATAATTTTTTAATCACATTTAAAAACAATGTCAAAATCATTTGAAATGCATAACTGTAAAAAAAAACTGGTTTTTTGTATCTCTTTTATAAAGCAAATCTTCAGTCACTAATAATATTAACCGAATTAAAAGAAACAAGTAAATAGTAAGCTTATAAATAACATAAAGAGCATATTTCAATATTTTCTGCAAATGATTTCTACCTAACGAACTGTTTTACCCCCAAGCCCAACAATACGTACGTGAACTTCGATCAACCAAACAACATCATCAAGAACAACAACAACAACAACCACAACGACGAGGACGCGGCAGACCGAAGAAGCAGGCTACGCAAAAATTACGCTGCGACAAATGTGGCTTCCTCACCATCTCCAAAGCGAATCTCAAGCAACACTTGAAATTCAAGCACACTAAGTTCTGCCTGTGTCCCAGCTGTAACAAAAGGTTCAAGAACGAGATTGCGCTCTGCGAGCATGCCCAGTGGTGTACAGGTGACGAGGAGCTGCGTGTCAAATGTCCTCAGTGTCCTAGCGAAACACCAGGTTACAAGGATCTCGAGGCGCATGTAAAGCGCATGCATACGGAGTTTGAACGCGGCAAGATGCGCGCGTGTCCGAAGTGCGGTAGCAAGTTTCGACGCGGTGATCATCTTAAAAATCACAAGCGATTTTGCTTTTTCAAATAGGATATATCTATATATATATATATATATATATATGCTTTTGGATGGGGTTGAAATGTCAGGTGTAATATATTGAAGCGGTAACATCACAAAAAAATTGCAGTATTAGTTTATTTTATAGCAATACATATTAATTATAAAGTTCGCACGTCATTTCGTATTTTTCATTTCAATTAATATCTTTTTCATTATATTATTATTGTAATTTTTTTATAGACAAATAAATAGTAGTTGTTATTGATAATCGTTCGTTTTTTCTATGTTTATACTTGAGACTATGTCCAAAATGTGAACCATAACAAAACAGGTAACAATTGTTTCAAGTTACACGATTTTAACCGATATATCATTAAAATAACTAAATTTCTTTTAAGATAGTGGTATCTCATCTAACAAAATATATTTTATTGCAGAAAATGATGAGTCTACGAGCAACTTATCAAATCAAAATCAATGTTCAAGAATCAAAGAGAGTAAAAGTAATTGGTTGTGATTAGGAAATAAAGTATAACGACATCGTTGAATGCAGAATCGCGATCAATTTGCCATCCACTGAAGTTCAGAATATATTCAGTAAGTGATTTTCTTCCGTAAAATCCAGGTATATAAACAAGACTTTATTATGAATAAATTTAAAACTCAATTAATTTGTATCAATCAGTTGGTGCTGAACATGTATTCAAAAAGTTTTCATGTGATATTTCGTAATTCAATTATAAATATTTGTTTATAATTCGTTTTTACAAGACAAGCATTGTGTAAATAAACATATATATATATTTCATCATAAAAGAAAGCAGATTTATGTAGATGCGTTATTTATGTACAAAGTATATCCTTTTTTATAAATAAAAATTGATTCGATAATTTATGTGTTACAAATATTTATTTTCACGAAAGTTCGACAGCATCAAGATTTTGTACAAAAGTATTGAAAAAAAATTCCATGAAAAATTACATTTGCTCTCATGTTATAACAATATAAATCAATCAAAAGTTATCACGAATTCGAATATTTCAACAAAATTAAACACATTATTACGTTTATCAAACTTTTTATTTTATTACATTTTCTGAAACTGTAAAAACCCTTCGTAACAATTACTAAAAATAGTCGTAATTTATTAAATTTTTTCTTTTCTCTATAATAAATGTTAATCATTTCACTCGACATGTTTTGCATTTGCACCGAAAAATCTTTGTTACGAACGTTGCATTAAATGATATTAATGCAACATTAAACATATAATATTTCGCTATTACAAATAATTGACAACGTACGTAACAAACATTGCATGACGTATATATCACAATATTATTAGTTGTCTAAGTAGCTAGTTCGTTTATAATGTACGTATATAATAAATATACAATAATTTTGTAAGCCACATAAAAATGACGTTCTTTGTATGTTATTACAGACTACAGGATAAGAAGGCGATTCCCACCCGCAAGGAAAAGAAGCGATCAGAATGAGTGGAAATTTTCTCCTGGTAAGTGTCGCAGGTATTCAGAAAAGAATAGTTTTATGCTTTGTATATAATATCATTAAATTTTCGCATTATTTAGTTTCAGACTTTGCCACGAATTCCAGTTTCATCAAAGACCAAAAGTCCTACGACTCGGACAATGATGTGGTAGGCGACGCATCCTACCATTCAGGTATACATATAATCAATATTAGCTACCGTAATTTTACAATTATTATTCCTGAAATTAATCAGTTACCATTAATGTTTGTATAGTTTTAAATATAGTCATACAGCATGATCCAATGAACGCTAAGAATAAAAATAAGAATTATAAATATTTGCTCAATTATTAGTAACTGATCAATTTCAAAATCTATTTCCCTGTTGTTAAATTCAAATTTTTTGGCACGCCTTCAACTTATAAATACATTATTATAATTGCTCTGAACTATAATATAATATATAAATCAATACTATTCTACAATTTCTTAATGAAAACAAATATTAAAATTTTTCCTTTTCTAAACACCAATAACGTATAACTACAAAGTTATTCTTTTTCATTAATCAAAGGTTCCGTATATTGCGAATCATATAGACATAGCCGTCAAAACCATATTAAGTATCGACCTCGTTTCATCAACATATATATGTTCTTTTATAATTTTTAAAAATCTCAATGTATCTTACTAAATTAACATCATCGCGCATTATCAAATCCTCCCTCGCAACTCAAATTATCCATAAAAAAAAGAGAGAGAGAGTAAAAAATAAAATTCACCTTTCCTTCGGCAGAACTTGAAGAAGACGCGCCGCTGGTGTTCTGCGGTCACTGCGAGCTGACTTCTGCATACGTGAAACGGCGTTCACGAAAGATTTGCGAGCGTTGCCAGCAGGATCTACAATTCGAGTGCGCCAAATGCGGTCGGCTTTATAAGAAACTGAAGCACTTGCAGCAGCACGTGAAGTACGGTTGCGACAAGAGGCCAAGCTTTGCTTGCCATTGCTGTGGTGCAAGGTACACGCGTAAAGGTACCCTCGTCGCTCACGTTAAACGCAAGCACGGTGGTTACTCACGTTCGTGAATATATAGTTGTAAAGTCGATTACTCGCTTGAATCGCTCGCCTTCGAAGTATAAAGGGACGTTTCGGTCATTGTTTTCCGAGCTACCAGGAGTAAGAGAGACTGCATATTATATAGATATATACGAGTCGACGAACAGCAGTATACGCTTGGGTGACAAAAAGTTTGGTTCTTAAACGATTTCGTAGACTTATATAAATTACGGTTATTCAAAGTGTCGTTGAACTGGTTCTTTTTTAAATTGGATCTGAAAATCGTAGCATTTGTAGACTATAAACGACGTTTCGAACACTGATTTCGATGATGAGTAAACGAGATGGTTGAAAAAAAAAAAAATAATAATAAAATCAAGTGTCTTTTTACGGTCTGAATGGTTAAGAGTAGACGGAATGATTTTCAAGCTAAAAATTTTATTTCGAGCGACGATCGCTTATTTCTTTAATATTGTACCTGCGTTGTTTTCAAGTTTATTGCATTCTTAATTACGTTATATTTAAATAAACTTAATTATTCTATGAGAGCGGCAATTGCATGGAAAAAATAAAAATGTTAATAAAAATTATCAAACGTTCACACAATTTTGAAACGTCCAATTTACTTTAGTTTATCTATAAATAAATATTACTAACTTGAAGATTCATTAATTCAAGAAAAAATGTATTAATCTTATTCATTAGTTAATTAATTAAATTTGAAAATTAAATTATTTTTAATATAAATTAGAAATAATCGAGTTAAAAAAAATTTTTGCTCGTTCCAAATATCATCAAAGAGGATGGAATAATCCTTTTTTACCACTAACCCTCTTTTATCGGCGGAACATGTAAAAATAATTAATATAAATTATAAAATAATAAGATAACAATAGCGATTTACGTCTTAAACAAATTCAGTTGTCTTTCGTTAATTTTCTGGAACGAAAATTAACCAAAAATATAACGAAATTTCGTTTCAGGAATAAACGAAAATGTCGCTTTTTCGCCTTGAAACTTCGTAGAACGACGCTTTACTGAATTACGTAGGACAATTGAATTTGTTTAAGACGTGAATTGCTATTCTTATTTTATTTTACATGATCTGCGGTAAAACTATAGGCTAGAGCAACATCCTCTCAATGATATTTACAAAAGAGTATATAGTTATCGGATGATACTGGTATGAAAAAATGCGTATGAATTAAACCATATTATAAGTTTGATGCATATTCAGATAAAATCTTTACGTGTTAAAACAGTTTAATTTAATCTCGCGAAGAACTTTATAATTGTGCATATGTATGTATGTAGAAATCACTAGTTTACAATTTATCTCTTACCTACAACGTAACGTTAAAAATAATGTAGTTTTAAATAATTTGTATTATCTGAATTTTCAAAATATGATATTAAATATAAGAATAAATTATTAGAAAATTAAATTACTTGTACAATGATTAATCTATCTATGTTGTACATAATCGCACTATTCGTAATTAATTGTGATTAGCAAACATTATACTTATGTCTAAAAAAAAACAATATCGACAAACTCAGCTTTGGATTATGAAATGCATTTTCATATACTTAGGTTTTGAGATACATTTATGATTATTTTAAACAACTAATTTACGATTGTATTATGCGGTTGTAAAAAAATTCACAAAATCGTTAGAAAAAAAATAGAATAACAATAAAATGACCACACTATTACTTTTTTGAAACTGTAAGCCTAATAATGTATTATATTAAATTATGAATTAAAGTAATGTAAAGTCAAACTCAACCATTTTTGCATTTTGTACCTGTATTATCTCTCCAAGTGCTCCTAGTTAGTTTTTTTTACTTTATTCTTTATCAAAGTATTTAGTGAGCCTCAATAACGTAATTTTTATACAATTAACATGTCTCCATATTGAACTAGATGATAAAAATTGTTAAAAATGTTGATACAATAAAATATTTCAATAAGATCAAAGTATTTAATAATCGATTATAATCCTTATGACCACTATTGATTACTGTGTGTCTTGATATATTTATCAGAACATTTAACCTATTTATTATTCTGAATGATATTATTTTAACTCAACTTGAGCTTGTTCAAGAAGTTTATCTTTATACATCTGAATGCTTGTAAGAAGTAATGTATTAACATTGAATTTCATATTTATATACATAGTATTCAATTTATCTATAAATTAAATATCCTGTTAGAGAATATTGGATTACATTTTTACTAAAATATTCGATTTTCTAGACTTATAATATTATTGAAAACAATTTTTACGTAAAAACTATTATATATTTTACTTTAAAATGATTCTTAATAATATATGTTATTAATAAATCTAAATATATTGCATTATTTTAAGTATAGATATATGGTTAAAGATTATTATCTAAAGCTTCTGAAGACTGATGGAAATAGAGTTATTAAATGCAAGTAAGTAATATATCAGTTTAATAAATTTAAGTAATTTATATTACGTCTAAACAGGTTGCCTTTGTTTATTCTTCAAATAAAAATTCATGAAAATTAATAATCTTACACTTTTTTAATTATATAAATTCCTTTACTTTTAAATCTGGTCACACTCAATATTTCTTTGACACTAGTAATTATTTTACGTATTTTTTTACTATGCCCAATACTTTTCTTTAGATTGCAAAAATTTCAAGTCACGTTAAAAAATTTTTAGAAAATCATATTAATACTTATGTTTTTATTAAATCGATAACATTTACGGATTCACTGTAAATGTTAATCTGTTATCTGTTGATATTATACTTTACAACAACAGAACTAAGAAAATTTTAATATAAATATACATTACTTTTCTTTCAAAATAATGTAGATATATATAGATTCTAGTTTAAGTACATACTACATATTATAACAACTTATATAAGTCGATCACCAAAAAATTACCACTTCTTTGAGATCAAGAAAGATTATGTATGGTTCATTATAAGTAAGGAGACCAAGAATCAGGGAAAACTATTGGGTATTTTTGGGTACTTGTTATTATTCAATTAATTTACATTGATACAATTGAAAATATACATAGTTTATTATGATTATTATATTGTTCTATTTGGAAAATTTATTTTCTAAGCGTAATAGTCTAAAAGGCAAGTTTTATACAGTATTAAAATAGATATTAAGAATAAAGTTTTTTATGTAACTGCTAAAATATAGAAACCAAAAGCAGAACTGTTAAATTAATATAGTCTTATATTGTTGTTTAGTTAATTATATTACCTTTTATTATATTTTTTATTAAATCTAAAATATTACACAAAATCTTAAATAATTAACACAATTATAATTGTAAATGAAAATTTGAAAATATTATATACATATTTTCACGCAAAAATATAAAAACTTTTTGATACAATATTAATTTCTATTCTTCAATTTGAAATAAAAAGGATAATAAATTACAGCAACTCTTTTACTAATTCGACTTCTTGACAAATCATTTCAATTTCTTTTGATGCTTTTAAATCATTTATATGGATTTTACATATCTTCAATGCTTTTTCTTTTAATACCTTCAAGTTGTATTTATGAGCAAAGAGCAGAGTCGAAACTACATTAGTTTTACTAATAAAACTTCCGACAACAAATTCGCAGGACACTTGTAAATCCTTTATATCGAATTTTAAAGCTAAAGCTAACAAATCTCTTGCGATGTCCTGCAATTCTTCAACGCTTTTGACACCGTAAATATAATCTAAAAGACCCCGAAAAATCGTAGGGGTAATTTCGCTGTCGTTGCTAAAGTCAACAGTACGGTCGCGCTGTTCTTTCATGCCGCTGCTGAACATCTTGCGGAAGTAGGGGCAAATTGCCGCCAAGACAACGGCGTGAGCATGAATTTTTTCAGCACCGACGATAAACGTGACATCGAAAAGTTCATTGCTTTTGTAAAGCGACGTAAATATGTCAGTGGTCATTTTCATTTTACAATCCGGAACGACAATCGGCTTTTCCATATTACAGGATTCTTTTATATCTTTTACAACACATTTAAAAGTTAATGTATCATCTACTTTATGTACATATTGCTTCAAAACGTTCAGGAGTGGTAATTCAAAATATGTTTTTACGTCCATATTCCTAACAATAATTGTATTATGTGAAGTTGAATATGTGTTACGGCCAATTGGATCTATGATTATTACTTGAATGAGTAACTTGATACTTTGACCAGAACTTGCTGTAACGTCAGCAGTTATCTCACACCCGTATGGTACAGGCTTATTAAACTTGGAATCAATTTCTAGCTTTAAAGTTAATTTCTGATCTGATTTGTCTAATGTAAATTCCTTAGAGCTGAAGAATGTTCCAGGATTCGAATAACAAAATAAACTACAATTTTGCAGTTTCCACATGAATTCATATTGAAATGCTGTGAACTCTGTTGTTTGATATTGCTGTATGCATGATTTCGACATTGCGCTAAGAAAATACTATAGGACACCTTTCGTAAACAATGAAATACACTCTGAAAAAAATAAGATTAAAAATAGTAAAGTAAAAGGGGAAGAATAGTTTCATTATAAAAATATTAGGATAACATTTAGATAATAAGTCACTATATATAACTCGAATCGCGATTATCCCGAAATTTCCGAATGACTACAACACATACATACATTTTTATTCCATACATTTTTAATTTCTACTTAGTTCATAATTAATAAAATTATACACAAGTATAATTGAAAATAAAAGTTGCCTCAAGGGTCATTTTCATTATTTAAAGAAAATAGACATACATTGAACGTCAAGATCGCAACGCGCAATATATACACTTTGCATTTTGAATGCCGAAAGCTATAATGCCTTGTACCCTAAAAGATAAGATAAGATAAGATAAGATATTTATTTAGTTGAGGTAATATCCGAAGCGATTTTTTTTACACGAAAAAACACATGCTTGCATTTTTTTATGCGTTAATTTCTTCATCTATATAACAACAATAGTATAAAAACAACAGAATTAAATCCGAGAATTAATATATACGTTCAAAAAAATTGTCCTTTGTCTTTATTCAATAGGAACTATATCTACATTGCTTTATCTGCATGCTGTTGTACTGTAATTAGACTAATATACCACTATACGATAACGTGAAATTAAGTAATTTTATTGATATACTTCATTACTACTACCTAGATCTAAAATCTAAATCCTGGAACTAAAAATAATTAAGTACTTACAGTATACAGTATTTGAAAAAATGTAGTATACTATACGATCAGCGCAAAGACGTCCTTCTTGCTTCGACTGCAGAATCCTATATACTGGTGCTGCGAACGCAACGAACACCGGACCGGACCCGACGCGTTCAACTGTTCATCCGATTTCCTAGAAATGTCAATGTATACATACTGATACGTATATACAATGAATGCTATAATATAAGAAAAAGGACCGATAAGTTTATCTCGATTCTGGCACCTAAATTTTTTTTTAAATCGTACAAACACATATATTTAGTGCAATTATATTTACTATAACGATTAATTAAACATTAACAATTTTCACATTAAAACCCGTTTTTCTCGGAAACTTGAAAAGTGGACTTTTGCCTCGGAGCCACAGAATTATATTTCCTATAACGAGTAATCGAGTAATTAAACATTAACAATTTTCATCCGATATGTATATCGAATTTTTTATCTCGTATATTTATTGGCTAGTAAAAGGCGCGAATACAGGAAGAATTTGAAAAATATTTCCTTAGACACAGAATTAACTGTTTTTAATGTGTTGACGTTCAACTGTTCATCCGATTTTCAAGAAACGTTAATATACATATACATATTGAATGCTTTATAAAAAGAAAGGACCTCTATATAAGGTTATCTCGGGCCTTTTTTTTAATCGTATACAAACGAAATATTTATTTCTGTGCAAATTTATAAGTGAAGACCAGAGTCGAAGCCATATTAGTTTTGTTAATTCCGTTGCTACGACATTAAATTTAAATTAAAAAAATGTCGAGTGATACGGAAAACTGAAGAGTAAGGATAAATAAAATAATAATAACATGATGTTGGAGAAAATAAGATAAATAATTACAAACATTCCTTCTATTCGACAGAGATATAGTTTTATTAAAATTATTCTTAATAATATACAATGTATCATCGAGCCGAGCGGCTTACAGCTAACGTTTAAAAAAATTAGATTTTTGTGCGATGTGCTCGATACATCGTTTAAGATATTAAAGCTTATATTCATTTGTCAATTCATTATAAAAGAAATTGCCAGCTATTATTGATTTATTAAACTTTTCGACGCAAGCCCAACCTTTCGTATTTAATAATGCATAATAGCAGAGAGCTACAAATCCTATATCCGTTTATGTTTAATAATTCGTTGATCAAGTATCGTCTACTCATAAATTATAATTATTATAAGTTATTAAAAAATTACACATCTATCTAATGATCTAACGTTAAATAAATAAATAGCATCTACATATGTACATACAGGCGAAATCTTGAAAGTAAAATTTCTAGAAAAATTGGGTTTAAAATTTTTGGAAGTTCATAAGAGGGCACGTTTTGGCAGTGATTCGAGTTGATGATTCATTCAGTTTTTTTTTCTTTTCATTTTTTTCAAAATCATCGAACTCGAATCCAAAACACCAATGCGGCCGATTTTTTGACACCAGAAAATCAAAAAGTATAACACTACAAATTTTTTGGAGTAAAAAATTTCTTACCTCATTCTAAATTACATATTCCGCTAAATAAAAGATATTATATATTTTCAACTACAGAGGTAGTTAGAGTATTAAATCTTACTTCTTTACGTTTATTTAGAATTCTATAGAATAAATTACAATTATGTACTCACATATATCGAATATTTTTAATTAAAAGTACGATTTTATTATAAGAGTTCATGTTGCTTTCGAAAATTCATTATCTATTTTACTCCATAAAATTTGTAGTTAACAATAAATACTTTAATCATCTTCTTTTAAAATGGAAGAATTAATTAATTTGGCAAGATCTTGCTATATTTCCAGTTATATATTAAAAGATCAGGGAATCAAACTGCATTTTTGTGAAAAAATCGGTTCTTGTCAATTTAAGCATAGGTGAAACATCTTTTAGTAATTTGTAACATTTAAAACAAAAATTTAAAACAATATATTTGCTGTATTACAATAGATGTAATAAACATTTTCGGCATATGGAACCATGACTTTCATTTACTTTTTCCGCAGCGTATATAAAACAGTTTTTTTACAAAATTTCAGGTATTGCTGTTGTTAAAGTTATGCAGTCATTAAAGACTTGAATATAAAATTGAATTATTTTTTATGTGATCAATAATCATATTTATTTTGACAATTATAAAAATAACTTAAATTTTGAGCTTATATTAATTTTTTTTAAATCATACCATATTTCGGCTAATAACATTTTTTTTATAAAAATGCTATCGTTTTCATAAGCACAAATAAAATTATATTTTCATACTGAATCTCTTTTAAAACGTAGAAGAAAACCGTATTTTTCATCGACAAAGCGGTCAGACTCCCTGTACAAGAATATATATGCTTAAATTGAGTTATTTACAATGACTGGTTTTGAATTAAAGAAAAAATACTAAAAAACGCACTGCGTTTTCAGTGGAGATCGATTACGATGACTTGTAAATATTATCACAATATAACAATTATTTCTTAACTATACAATTATATAAAACGATATGATTTAAGGATTGCTCGTTTAGTGTATAATCGAACTTTCCTCCGCTGAAAAATGTAATAACTAATTCGCGATTCTGCAGTGACAATTTCAGATAGTTAACTGCAAACTTTGAAAAATACATAGTCAAATAGTACTTATTTTTGCCGACTGTACATCCGAGCCCGTTAATTATTAATCTTAATATTTATTTTTAAGATTAATAGTAAAGAATATCTATATGGACGCAATAGTTACTTTGAATTTACAGTTAATATGTAGAAGTACCCACTGATTTTTTAAAAATTTACCACTAATCTTAAAGTTTATCAAGTTTAATAATTAACTGTATCATAGAATATTATTGATATTTTATGTAGACAACTGACATCACTTCAGAGCAAAAATAAAGTGAATAAGTTATTATTGACAAATAATACTGTATTACGTAACTAATATCCCTTGTCAACAAAATCATCGCAAAAATGTTTTTTATTTACTTAAATTGTATTCATAAAAACTTAAACAAAAGAAATCTTGCGTTATTAAATAAGTTCATAGTTCCTGCATATATAAAATGTAATATAAATTAATATTACTTTATAAATAAAATAAACAATTTTCGAATATTTACAAGAAATAAGAAAACAAAAAATTATTTGTACATCTTATCTAGCTCAATTGATAATACATAATGTAACCCTTTCTTCTGCTCTAAAAACGATGTTAATTCTCAACGAAAATTAATATATCGACATACCAATCGACGCGCGCATTCAAAGTTTACAACTTAGCTCTTAATTAATTATCCGGAGTAAAACGCGCCTCGCGTCTTCTGTGGTGTTGGGAAAATCATCTCCAAGTGGACGCTCAAGGACTGGTGAGATCCTGAAGCGTACCGAGGATATTATCAAGCTCCTGGCGGAAGTAACAAAGCTGATGCTGCTTTCCCTTCTCACCCATGCTCTTACAGTCCCGACAGCCCTGGCTACGACTGCGCAGTAGATCGCGTACAAGCTTCTGCAGACTGAGCTCGCGCGTCTCGTGTCTCTGCTGCAATATCGTTATCTTGTCCTGCAGGAGCTGCAATTGCTGGGAGCTCTGCAAAATTACCGCTGAATCGATTAAGAGGACATAGACGTGTTAAGAAACTGTTAATATTATCGACGAGATTATGAAAAATAACTTCTTTGAGTAGTTGAAAAGAAAAGCTTATCTGCTGCAACTTACTGGTGTCGAAAGGTACTTCACTTTCTCATTGAGTACTCTATTTTTACTTTCCAGGTGATCTCTTTCAGCTTTCAGGATGATAACCTGCTCTTTGTAATCCTGCAATTTCTCGATTTGTTGCTTCAAGTGCGATATCATAGCCATTTGCGAATTGACTTGGCCCTGGAAAAAAAAATACAATAACTTTTAAAAATTATTTCTATACAAATGATATTACTTTTTCGCATTCTATAATAATAAAAAATCAAACCTGCAGCTTAAGAGCCTTAGTATCTCCGATCTTTACGCTGTACTCCTTAATGATAAGTGCAATCTCCTTCTCGTGTTCCTCCTGCAGCAAGTTCAAATCATGCAACCTCTTGTTTTTCAGAGCTACGAAATCCTTATTGAGCCTACTCAGTTCTTCTTTCAGAACCTCGTTCTCATTTCCTAGTTTCTTCAATCGGTTGTTAGTCTCAGTACTCTCCATTGCATCGTACAGTCGTTGCGTGGACGCTGACAATTTCTTACCATTGGCCAAGTGACCGTTTTGATAGAAATTTGAGTTAGGATCATTGGCGTCGGCTGTACGCAAAGTAGCAAGCTTGGAGTCAGACGAGGTCATGATACAGCCTTTGTTATTCGCCCGTTCCAGGTTGCGTCGCTCGTTCAGCAACCTCTCGCGCTCTTTTTGCAATTTACGGTTCGTCTTCTGTACTTCTTGACCCTCCTTTGCCAACTTTGCTATGGTCTTGTCCTTGTTGGACAGCTCGAGCTTCAGACCGCGAATCGTCGCGAGCAGGTGAGTATCCTCCTTTTGATTCTGCGATTTCGGGCCCGCTTTGTTGCCACCAAGCTTCTCAGAGAGGTTTGGTTCGGAATTACGACTTTCAAGACTGCGATGTATGGTCTGGACGCCTACTTCACAGTAAATCTTCCTGTCCCTCGGCGACGTTTTAAGTTTATGCTCCAAATCTGAAACTTGTGCCGAATACCTTTCCTTCATGTCCGTAAATTTCTTTTGTATCTCTGATAATTTGGCTTGAGCTACGTCTTCCTTTGCTTTGATTTCAGTTTCTAAAAAGATTATTCTTTCTTCCAAAAGTTTTACTTTCTCCGTGTTGAGCTTTTCATTCTCCGAGTTAGCAGTGAGAATCAAAGCTGAAACAGAATCAGGATTCTTTCGCTTAAGAATCCTCTCCATTTCTCGAACCTGTCGATTTAAATCCATTATGTTTTTGTTATCCAGAATCACCTGATCCTTTAATTTCTGTGTCAGTTGTTTTTCTCGTTCACAATTATGTTTAGCGGTCTATAAACATGATATTATTAATAAATTTCTTATAACTATATATGAAAAATATTACATTAAAATATATTATATTTTGAGTAAAAGAAATCGGCCAAAAAGAGAGACTTTATTACCTGTAATTTCTCTTGATAGTAAGTACATTTTGTTCGCAAATCCAAAAGTTCATTTTCCAAAGGTGTTACAGACTGGTGGAACTTGTCATAATCTTCTTTGATCAATTTTAGTTGTTCTGTTTTGGAATGTAACTCTACTTTCAAATCCTCCACTTGCTTTCTCAAATCTAACTCATTTGTTGTCATTGCCTGGAGTCTGTCTGTAATAAAGTCATTCTTTGCCCTCAATTGATCTTTAATCATTTCCAATTCTTCCTGTAGTAAACTATTTTGTTGTGTTACATCCTCATTTTTTAATAAAATATCACTATTTTTCTGCTTGAAGTCAGAAACTTCAATATTCAATTTTAAATTTTCTTCTTGCAAGTCTTTTAGTTTTTCTACTAATTCTTGATTAGCATTCACACTGTCTGCTATTACAACTTTTGGTTTTTGTTGGCTACTCATTTTTAATTCATTTTGTAATCGTTTGGTTTCTTGAATAAGCTTCTTATTTTCAGTTTCATAAGCACTAATTAGATTTTCTTGGCGTTCCAACTCCTTTTGCATGGATATGACTTTTGGATCATGTTTAGATCTGGCATCAACTGTCTTCTTAGTCTGATGTGTCAACTCATCAATTCTACCTCTTAAGAAAATATTTTGTTTTTTCAAAGTAAACATTTCTTGCTCATGGAGCATTTGTATATCCTTTATTTTAGCTTTAAAAGTTTCTACTTCTGCTTCTAATTCCATTTTTACATGCATAAATCTTTGTCTCTCTTCCTGGTATAGCATCTCTAATGTGTCCTCTTCTGTATTTCTCCAATCTCCTCCTCCTAGAGAATTCCTCACACTATCGTCATATGGTCTTATTTGATTTCCCTTGACATCAAGTGAAAAATCACTTGGTAATGCTAATAAATAATTTTTCAAAATTAATATAAATGTTGTATAAATTTTGGTGTACTCAGTATTAAAAAAAGGTATCATTATATATGTATAAATTTTTCACTTATAGGAGAAACTATTAGTCATTAAATGTTTTGTAGAATAATAAACGTAAGTTAAGTAAAAAAACTTACCTCTTATAGGCTCTTTCTTCGTTTTTGCAGTAATCTTGCCCTTTGGATTTGTTTTTGTTACAGTTTTTGACTGAATTTTGACTTTAGATATAGGAGGTTTCTTTGTCAGAGTCGTAGAAGTTTGTTTTCGACTTTCAAAAGATTTTGTTGTTTTTACATTTTCGAGCGGTGATCCAAGTTTCATAGTTGATTTAGAAAGTTGATCATAGCTTCTAGATTTTCCTATAAAAGTTTCTTTTTTTGAATTTCTATTCTCTGGAGCACTTATCACTCGTTCAGTCTTAGGGTGACCATTAAATTTCTTTGGTCCTGCATTGTTTGCACCATCTTGGAAGTAATGAAATTCCTGTTCCTCTCTTTGATAGTAGTGAAAATGACTTTCTTTCATATCCATAAGATCTTTAAAATCTTTCACACCAGTTACATTTTTATGATCATTCAAAACTTCCATATACTTAAAAGCATCAAGTGCTCTTAAGTTCTTAAAACTAAAATCATCACTATCATCACGTTTAAGAGTGGATTCATTTCCATGCTCCTGTTTTTTATCTTCATCTTTTCTGGAACTTATTTCATTAGACTTTTCAGCTAATAGTTTTGGAATGGCATCTGCAAATAGTTCTAATCTCGGTGTCAGACCAACGGTATATAACTCATTTTTCTCATTAACAACCCTTTTGGGATCCGCCGCAGAACTCTTGGCACTTACACTACTTCTCTTTGAAGAATCTCTACTAGAATGTCTACTGGATTCTTTATGAGAATTCTCTTCTGGTGATTTTTCTATTTTTGACTCTGTAATTGAACCTGCTGGACAAACAGGTGACTCATATAAAACCTGTCTTGAATCAACATCCACAAGCTCTTTCTCTGAAAATTCTTTGTTCTCATTAGGCACTGTCTCTTGCTTTTTTTCTTTTAAAGGATCAAACTGATCTACAGCTGAGCTGATTTTTTGTGAATTGTTACCTTCCCTATCACTTTGTTCTTGTAGAAGTTTCAAAAATTGTGTAAAATCTTCTTGATCAAAACTTGAACTCCGTGATGATAACTGTTCAGCAGATTCCTTTGTTTTCTTTATTAGAGTGTCAAAAAAGTCTTTGTCTACATCGGTGATTTCCTTTTTTAAATTCACCTTTTTACTGTCCAATTTTTTCTCATCAACTACATCCTCCGATATGGAGTGTCGTTCTATAGGGTCATCTAAGTCTGAATTACTAGAAACTTCAACTTTTTGTTCTTCAAACTTTTTTTTCTGTGATTCTAATGTTTTTTCAGAATTCAAGTTATCTAATAATGTTCCAACTGATGGACTTAGACTTCTTCTTTTTTCAGTATTTACACTATCTTCATTTACTTGTTGTTCTATCATTTTGAATATATCTACTTCTAGTTGTCGAACTCTAGTTAAACCTTCTGTTGCAGTATTATTTTGCTCAGAAACAACATCAGTTTGTAAAACACTTTTTAAGAGATTACTACCATTTTCTTGTACTAGTTTCTCTGCCTCTTGTAATAACTCTTCTACAGAACATTCTTCTTCTGATAAAATATCATTAATTGATTTAGATCTGACACATTCTGCTATAGGACTCATAACTCCTGCTATTTTACTCATTTCCTCTAAAATACTTCCAATATCTTCATCACTTGTATCTGAAATATAACAAGTTAAACAACATTATCAAATGAATCTCAATAATGAATTCAGTAAAAAATAATATGAAGCTTACTTTCAAAATCCGATTGATACTTATCGAAGGCAACAGATGCCAATATGTCTTCCAGAGTATTATCTTTATCTTTTTCTTCAACTTCATCTTTCTATTTATAATATAATACGAAATCATTAATTTTCTCTGGTGCAGTATAAAACCATCATTTAAATATAATACACTTACTTTACACATTTTTTCCTTGTCCAAAAAGTCCTTCATAGAAGAACTTATATCAGGAGATAAAACAGGATTTTCAGACTTGCCGATCTCAGTCTTCTTTTCAGAACCTAGATCCAGCTGGACATTTGGCTTCTTCAGCCACCATTGCTCCTTTTTCTCAACTTCAGGTGGTGGATCAGGTTCCTTCTCTGGTTTAGGCTTTGGTTTCTCCTTGACATGAATGGAGTTGTCTCCGATAGTAAAGCTAATCGATGATCCTGGCACATCATCCTCAGTCGATATAGTCTACAATGACAAGACATAGAATGCAAAAGATCATCTTGACAACAGCATATACCTTCCAAAGCCACTCACTAACTACAACCCCCATAACTTCTCGCCCTTCAAACGGCTACTAATGACGCAAATTCATCTCTTAATCACGTAACCTCATCAAAATAACCCTGTACCTGGACTCGAACGTCTCAAAAACAACCCATTAAACTTCACGAATTCGACTATAAGTTGAACATTATTTGTTTCGCTCATCGCGCATATACTCACATCGTCGACCTGGGAGAGCAGCCGCTGCCCACCGAGCGCATCCTCGGAGGACATCCTTCACTCTCTTCTTCTTTCTCCTCTGTCTTACTCCTCCCCTCCTCTCAGTGTTTCGCAGTGTAAACACAGGGAGAAGAACAATCTTCTATCTCGAGCAGCAGCATCATCCTCGTCGTGTCTCGTTGTCCTGGACAGTAGTTTGTTTGTTGTGTCAGTTCAGCGCCCGCGGACGGGTGTACCCGTGCTGTTTGGAGTCGCAAGTTGCGCGGCGACGAACGCGCATGTGCTACTATAGGTACTTATATATAAACAGAAGGGACGCAAAAGGGGGCGCAGCCGATGAGTAAGATCGGAAGCTTTTTTTGGGGTGTGTTTATGTGTGTGTGGGGGGGGGCAGTGACGATGAATTGTCGAAGGGGTGCGCGCGCGCGCGCGTAGATTAGAGATGCGGGTATGTTATATACAGCATATATATGCGCGCGCTATGGCAGGTGTTAAAAATTCAAACGCGTGGTCACGTGGTAACAGCAAAAATGGCGTCGACTGCATTAAAGAATTTTGAAGGGGCGGGGGGAGGGGGTGTACAAACAAAACGATGGAAAGTGAAATGCCAAACCTTATAACTTATATATATATATGGGCAGTTCTCTGGTGCATCGAGATGTCAAAATTTTTTTTTTCTTGTAATTTTTCGTAGAATTTAACTACATTTTTTTCAGACCTGTATAAGAGATTTTTTTGAAAATCAAAACCTAAATGAATTTTTTTAGGTTATAAAATGATCT
>JAWWEQ010017434.1:0-33298 GCA_035583055.1 Torymus tubicola
GTATCGTAGGCTTTCGTATGCAAAAAGTTGATTTAGATTTAAAGGTATTTTTGTTTGAAAGGTATTTTTGTTTATTAATTTTATAATTCTGGTATTTTACTTAGTTATTAATTTTTATTCATGTATTAATATTTAAATTAAATATTTGTTTTTGTTTGTTTAAACAATAAGTTGTTTATTTATTAAACATTAAAATTTGTTTGCAATCGGACGAAATATCAAGTATTGGTTCAACTTTCAAATATAATTATATTGGAAAAGCCCTGGATGCGCGAGCTATTCCAACCGTATACTGAAATAGCACTTGGAAATATCGAAAAAGCAGCATTTGTTAAATAACGAAATAATACAAATATTTATTTCGTTAACTCTTATTCACTGATATATGAATAAGAGGAAACTTTCATTAAAAAAAAAGTTGATTTTTTCCAAAGTTATACTTATAGTTAACCAAAGATGCAAAAAAGCGTAAAAATCAAACTTAAATTCATAACTTTTGAAATATCGATTTTACGAAAAAATGCTAAGAAATATTTCGCCTTAAAATAATCTAAATTTTCATAAAAAAATTATTCCGACAAAAAATAATAACTTTTTCTTATTTGTTTAAACAAATGCGTTTTAAACAATTTCTACCACTTTTTTCGAATTTTCACATCGATATTCGGATTCTACGGATCAAAATTTATAAGAAACACCTGTTTTTACCCGGAGACATACATAAATAAATTATTGAATATCCCAATCGATTAAAATTTTGCATTTGATTAAAAATTGGCATACAACTATCGGTTTCACGTCAAAAATAGTTAACAAGAAAGGAGTGAGGGGAGGCGATGGCTCAAGATCCAATGTTTCTTAGTAATAAAAATAACACCAAATTGCGAATTGGATTTGAGACAATAAAAATAAAGAATCATGAAAAATAAGCGTTCTATTTGCGTTATTCTGAATTAATATCTGTTTTATCTCTATTTTAGAGAGTCGTTTTTTTTTAACATAAATAAGAATGAAAAAGCAATGCACCTATAGAATAATTTACCTCGTTTTAACAAATAGCATTGGGGTTGAACTGGATTTACTTGTGCTGATCGATCAGTCGACATTACTCTTGCAGCCCGAAGCCTCCCTTTCTGTTTCACCTGCAGTTGAACCTTGGACTTTAACTCGAGCCCGTATTTTATTAGCCTCGCTTCGCTGTTCTCTGTGCGCGTGCGTATATACACACATGTAGAGAGAGATAGAGAGAGGGAGAAAGATAGAGCGTGAGAGAGAGGGAGAGAGAGAGAGAGAAGAGAATTGGCCGCGATGGCAGTTTACGCGCGGGGGCCAATTTGATATGATTTGCATGGTAAATTAGAGGTATCGACTGCGGCGGCGGCAGCAGAGCACCTAACTGCATATGTCGTTATCGCCGGTATCGTACACCGAGCCGCGTACGCATGCAAGTGCGTGCGTAGGGTGCTTACATTTATACACACAAGTCTGTGGGCCGACTGGGGCTAGTACTTGAGGGCGTTCCACCGATGGCGCACATTTGTCCATTTGACACCTAATACTTTCTTGTGCACGAGTGTGGGAATGATCGATAGCGCTCTGCTCAGGGGCTATAATGACAGAGATACTTTCCACCAGTATAGTTACATTTCTCTCTTAATTTCTCTGCTCTGCTTATTTCAATACCTAGCTTCAGATCCGTTTGTACATAGCACTCACAATTTGCCAAGACCTTTCACTCCTGTTTTCATAAGCTTTCACTTCCAATTTGTTATCTTTCGAAATATTGTACGATACCCAGTAGTCTATTTATTTATGTTAAATTTTTTAAAAACTTCTGCCTGGTAGAGGCGACAATTATTTTGTGCAAACGCATCGCGTTTCAGGACTCCTCACTTCAAAAGTATTGAAAACATGCGTTTAAACTGAACAGAATATTCTTTGATGTAATTCTTAGTAATTACAACTATATTCACGTGTTCATATACTCCTATATACCCACACTCAATGAAATTTTGTTGCAGTACAAATTGTGCAGCCAAGCAGCCTACAGCTCTTTATGGCATTTACTCTGGACACAGAAAACGAGAGAAAAAAGAAAGTAATTGCGTCGTCAAAAAGTTACTTTACGATGCGCGCTGTTTACAGTTATTAAGATATTCTACGAGTAAATGATATTTTTCTCAATCATAGAGATATGTTTTTGAAGTTATCGATATGTTCACCTGTATGCTAAACAATTACTGAATAAAAATCTATGTCTTAAACATTAGCCAGTCAGTTTGGGCGAATTTTACGTATGATTGTAAAATGAATCATATCAACTCCTTCTTAGGTTATAATAGTTTAAAGTTAAGCAACAAAATATGCATCAGATACACATGAAATTGAAGCTTTAGTTTCCATCGATTTATTTGCGGTTTGTAGTTAACTTAATTCTTAGGCTGCCTAAATTTTTTCATAGAATGTTTCAATCGAGTGGCTTATGATGAGTCACTAAAGTGGCTTTTCCGGCAGTCTGAAGGTGAAGTCTGAACCATGAGTTTTCAAAAAGCAATGGAAACATTCTAAAAAAGAAATGGAAAGCTCACGCTGTTTAGTTTCATTTTTAAGTTTTACAATCGTACGTGAGGTTTGTCTACAGTGAATAGTTGGCGTAAAAAAACAGAGCAATTTTTCAGTATTTTCTTAAAATACAGCTGAAAACGTCGATAACTTCAGTTAATTAAAGCATAAAGGAATTTAATATTGTGACTTTCAAAGACACATATCAGATTTTAAAAAGAATCCATGATCTGGATTCGAGTTACTTTTCTTGTCAGTGATTCGAATAAAATTAGCACCGATCGAAAGAAAGGCCGCGGCTTAATTGATAACTAGATTGATCACTAATTATCTAGATAGTATAAATATGAAAATACAAGAGTAAAATAATTGTAATTATAATAATGTCGTGTAAAGAATGTTGAAGGAAGTCGGTTGCGGAGCGAGAGGGCGAAAGTTGCGGGTGCATGCAGAGGAGGATAAATAGACTGACAGAGAAACATAGATAATGAAACAAGGAGTCGGCGAGATAGCGTGGGTGAGCAGCGGATGGGGTAAAAGCCGGGGAGAGGAAAGAGAGCACGAGGGGTAGGAAGGGAAATTCGTTGTCGAGAGAAACGAGGCATGGACTACAGCCTCAGGGCTGAAGGCTTCGTCTAGTACTGCCGCCGCGCCGCCAGCAGCGCTAGAGAGGGTGTCGTGACTGAAGTAAGGGCCGGCTGGTAAATGAAGGCGGGGAGCTTCGTTTTGTCGGCTGTCTGCTCACCTGCCTGACAGACCACCACCATAGCCATCCTATCAGCTTCTTTCGAGCTTTGCCTTTTTTCATTGATTTATTTTGCCCGCGCTCCTCCGCTTCTTTTTATTTCACGCTTTTCACAGAATGATTGCGCAACGGAAAGGTTCGCATCCTATAAATTTCAATTATAATATTGCATTTCAGCGAATCAATAAAATTTCAAATTAACAGTTATTAATTATTTATTTTGCTTCGTTGCCGGTGCTTGCGCTTGCACAGAGCAGTCAGTATTTATTGCTTAATGAAACATCCTTGCCGTATTATTGATCCGCAATGCGCGGGCGATTATTACAAGAGTTGGCAGTATTTCCGAGTGAAAGATGAATCGAAATAAAGTATATTGCGGGAGCAACCGTGCGAGCTTTTCCCTCGCAATCAAGCCGAAGCCGAATTCGCGCAGCGAGGCTGAAAAAAAGTGAGTGTCATTACTCTGAAGTGAAATTGACGTGTGGCGCTCCTCGACGGCGCCGTCAGCGATCTGAAAATCAGGGGGGCGCAGTACAGCAGTGCGCTCAGACAAAGGCCTCCCCCGAGCCGCTTGCGTTTCTGTTCGCCTGGCAAACGCGGCGGAGCGACTCCCGGCGTCTCGCTTGCTTCCGTTCGCATTCGCGCGCAATTTCTCGATGCTTTACCGCGGACGCGACGACGCGTAATCGGCCGCGGAGCCTCGGTCCCAGATGCACGCGCGCTGTCTCCCCCGTCGACTTGTGCTCGTCTTTTGAGCGCACGCACGCATGTTGTATGCGCGGGCCGGGGAGTTTCGCGCTGGCGCTGCGGAGCGCATATATACGCGGGGGAGTCGACGCGCTCTCTTATGCTCGCACGCCTGCCGCTCTCTCTCCTCGCTGTTTGCTCGAGCGAGTTGTGTGCTTTGTATTAATTTCTTTTCTCCGGCCGATCGATAAGCGGGCTGCACCGCTCGCGCTAGACTGTGGGTTGAAGCGACGTGAAAAAATGAAAAGTTCGCCCGCAGCGCTATTTTCGCGGCAATGTCCTGGACGCGTCTTGCACGATACCTCCACGCGGTGGCTCCCTGTAAAGTGCTATTCTATATATAGGAGAGCGGCGATTGCGGGTTTATTTTGTCTTGCTCGACCAGTGATTGGGGATATGTATAGGCTCTGCGGGCAGTTCCTCTTACTTGTTTTGCGCATCATTGTGGAATTTCGGGCAAGCTCCCGGGCGCAGAAAAAGTTCCGAGGGAAAACTTGCAGCCCGAGCCGGGAGCGACGCGCCGGAGCAGAGGGAGACATTAAACTCGCCCGAGTCGAGGTTCACTAACCGAAGAACTTTTGGGCCGATCGAAACTAGGGAAAATATATACAGGGCCAGCTCGGGAGAGCTGGATATATGTGTGTATGCAGCGGGAGAAGCAGCCAGCGGCACTTTCTTATGTTCGCGCGCGGTTCGCCGACACTGCGATTACTCCTGGTGGAAATACGCCGGCGAAAATTGAGGAGAGAAGGGACGAGAGGAAAGCGGAGCTTCGCTTCCCGACCCGATTGATATATCAGGGCCGCGGCTGCTGCGGCCCTGCGAAAACTTGCACCCGGCGAATTCAGTTTCAGCCCGAGTTACGAATGGTTAAATATGATAATGAAAGTATGACGTGCCCGCCGAGTTTTCCCAGAGTCGGCCGAGCTACGGGGAGAAATTGAAATTGCTCGAGCTGAAATACATAAATCGCGGGCTACGCGCGCCAGGAATAAAGCCGCTAGGCGGCAGAAAGAAGGACAAACAGAGCGCCAGGGAAAAACAGAGGGACGGAGGGAGATTGAGAAGCCCTTCCCAGATTACATTAGATTCCCTAACTTTCTTAATCCCCTGTCTTTTATAACAAAACACAGCTGTCACTCACTTTTTCATCGACTAAATTCCAACTCTACTTCTTTCCTAATATTTCTTTTGAAATATTGAGATTTTACGCAGCATGGGGAAGGAAGTATTAATTTAAAATTCTATACGCCAGTATTCCAGATTTCACGAAGGAAAGCTTAAAAAAGTTCAGCTGGTAAACAAGTGGCGGCGTTTTATGAGAAAAAGTTTACGTACAGAAAACACTTTGAGTACGTAAGCTTTGCATGATTTCTTTTACCCATGTGGATGCTCCAATACTTTTATGTTACAATATTCGAAAAAATATCTTCGGAAGCGCATAGCCGATTTATAAACAATAATAGTAAAAGGGCTATCGCGCAATCTTATAACTCATCTGGAAATGAAAGCCGTGTGGTTTTGCATGCGCACTCTTGGCGAAAGCTTTTCCGATAAGCGCTCTCAGGAAGTCTTTTCTTTTATTCGGGAAAGCCCACCAACGCCCCGAAAGAAATGAGGAATCTCGAGGACGCTTCCGATAGATCGAATGCCGGCTCAAGCAAGCGCGCCTAATTATTGCATCTCCAATGGCTTCCCGGCAGACAGAGCCGATGTATCGCCGAGGCTCCGGATCGAACGCTGAGAGGGAGCCGAAGAGAAAAGCTCTCTCCTTCCTCCCAGTTTATTTTCCTCCTTTTCTTATTCCGCGGAGCATCGCGCCATTCTCCTCCCCGGAGCCGGAAGGGCAATAACTGGAATCACGACGAGTGCGGGATATACGTATATAGTGCACCCGCTGCGACTGATTTATTCGATTTCGAGAAACCGACAATTTTATTCTTTAATAAAGGATGCAAGTGCCCGGGAAATTCATAACGTGGGAGCACTTTGAAACCCGGGATTTTCTCCGGATATTCCCGGGAATCGTTTTTTCTTAATGGCTCCGCTTGTGAATTTTGGAAAATTCAACTTTTCTAGCACAGCCCACCGACTCTTACCTGCGCACTGCTGCTTGGCAAGGCCTAATAGTTTATTGATGGAAGCTCGGATGCGCACTGGGGGCAGCATCAGATATTCACGCCTTTATGATGGCCAGGCGAGTTTATATGAATCAATAGAGGGGCAATTAATATTTATGAAGCTGCGCGGCGTTAATAGGACGACGTTTGTGTTAAATTGCTGGATCGTAGAGCTCTCTTGAGAACGTCGAAAGACTGCACGTCAAGTCGCTCGCCGCCTCGAGTGGCTGGGTATTAATACGGGTATTAATACGGGTATTAATACCGGTATTAATGTGGGAATCGTGTGCCCAGGCTGGGCTTGCGGCGCACGTGCAGCATAATGGTGTCGGTTCAGTCCCATCGGACAATTGTTCCACACGTGTTTGCTTCATGTCGTATGTGCCAGTGCACGGATGAGCAGAGCACGATTTCCGAGAGGCTCCATCGAGCCTCATCAATTCCGCTACGCGGCGACGTGTTTGTTTTCCATAGACCTGTTGTTCTTGTTCGACGCGCGTTACCGCGGACTTTCGCTCTCCAATACCTCTTCATTTCATGGTAAATCATGCTTCTCACGTGCAAACGCCGATACACACCTATTGTTCAGAGCGCAATTGTACACGCAATTTTCCACACGTTCTTATTTTAAATTCAACAGGTTCTATGCTTAACTAAAAAAGCGAAATGCAGCGGGGAAAATGAAAGCTTAATGCTGTTCGGTCAAAAATAACTTGATGGAAATAGCGACGTCCCTATAGTATGTCAAGTAGCTTTAACAGAAAAGTTTGCATTTACACCGAGCAGTTTCGCTGTAACGATTAACTTTTGTTCTCCTAAACGATTTCATGATTACAATAGCTATCTGATAATTGACACAATGTAACCTTATCAAATATCTGATGTTCGTTGCTTTATTCAGTTAATAAAATTGTTCGTACAATCAAAATCCTTTGTTAAAATAACTAATCTAAAATGCTATCTTACTGTGCTTCGTGTACCTAAAGTCAATTGTTACAATGATTGTATTTTTTTACTTTTACACGACCTGTATTTATTAATAAGACAGCATATATTCCAAAACAAAGCAATCATCGATAAAAACTAATGTTTAGTGAATTATTTCAAATCCTTATGACTTTTTAAAACGTTTCTGGGCATGGATTATTTTGATATTGCATCCGTATGAAATAAACTAGTTGAGGTGAAATTTTGAATGAAAATTTTTTTCTCGTAAAATAAATTTGTTGTTATTCTTTAGAACTTTTTGAATGTAGAAAAAAAATAGAAAGGCAGTTCATTTGTTGGTATCATTTTTTTTAAATAAGAAAATTAAATTAGAAAACGGAAGCTCTCCAAATATTTTTTAAAATTTTAAAATGATGATTCCTTTAAAAGTTACTTAATTTTAAAGTTGAGGTTAAAATTTACTGAATAGTATAAAGAAGTTCAGATTCAGTTTTTTACCCTTTGCTATCATTTTTTGTAAATTTCAATCTCAAATTTAAACTCATATAACTTTTGAAGGCATCAATATTCCTCGTTATCTAGTTTTATATTCCTTTTTTAAAACTTGATATATTGTTGTTTTTAATAAAATGATTTATTACTAAAATGAAGCTATTTTTAATAAGTTTTAAAAAATAGAATTATTGCCAGTCAAAGATGATGTTATCAAATCAACCGTATTCCTATTTTTTCTATATTCACGAAGCCCCAAAGAACAAGAAAAAAAATTATTTAAAAAATGTGTCTTTTCAAAGAAAATTTTCTATTCTATTCGAGGGAAATATTTTTTGGAATAGCTGATGTAGCTACAGTAATAAATTTAGTTGTAAAAGTAATTTAAGTTAGCTATATAAACCATTTTCTTTCTTACTACACAGAGATGAAAATCTAATTTTTTTGTAGCATAAAAAATCAATTTTAAGAAGAACGTTTTCTTAAAAAAGGAAGATAAATGATATGAATTATTTTTTTGGATTTATATTTTTAAATATAAAATTGGATACTTTCTATAAACTTGATTATGCATATATGAATTATTCAAAAACATAAATAAAATCATATATGAATACCTTTATTTACTATAAATCATAAATATTATCAATAGTATATTTATAATAATGATAATGCTTCCTATTTCATTTGCAGAAAATTGATGAATTGTCTTCTATCGTTAAACATCGAATTTTAACGTAGAGTAATGGACAAACGTCCGCTTCGCTTTTTCGATATTCAGATAAAATTAAAAAACTTTTAAAACAAACGCTTTAAATTGTGGATAGATTTTCACAGTAAATTTTAATTACGTTTTTCAAAGTTTTAACAGGTTTGTTCATAAATATACGCAGGAAAACTTTTTGAAAATCTATTTATGAGGAAACAATACGTGTCTCGATTATAAAAATACTTGCCAAATTCAAACCACTTGCAGTAAAAAAGATTGCTGTGGATGCGGGAAAACTTGGACTTTATGCTTTTTGAAAGAGAAAACTTTGCAACAATGAAGTTTCTGAACTCTGAGATTTCGATCATTTTCGACATTTCAAAGATGTCTGAAGTTTTAGTATAATTTTCTTATAATTCTTGAAATCTTCTGTTCATACAATGAACTTTTAACTGTCGATTCAATTTCTTTCATTAAAAAAGTTTATTGAATTTCAGTTGATCAACAATTTGTCACGCAATGCAGTTGCCACGTTGTTTGATTATCGAAGTTACAGAAAAAATGGTGCAGTTAGTATATCCAGGGATTCAGGCGTTTTTTTTTAAAGACAATTTCTTTCGAAAATAAAAAAAATAATGGTAGTAGCCCTCCCCCCAGTGTACTACATGGAAATTCTATAGTTAACAGTAATAAATAAATAGAAAACATTGACTAATATTAGGATCCCAAATATGTCAACGAATTGTCCACAACAAAGCCATAAAAATGAAAGAATAAATCTTTAATTTAAGCAAAAAATGGTTAAAAACTGAACATTCTGTGCAACGTTACATGCATTTAAAAATCTCAAAGTAACAATAAATTCACGCAAATCTTAAGAATTTCATTGTTTTTTGTTATTTTTCGCGATTTTCAAATGCACGTAGCTTTGCACTGAATTGTCCGGTTTTGATTATTTTTAGCTTAAATTACAGCTCTATTCTTCTATTTAGTTGCTTCGTTGTGTGAAATTTGTTGGCATATTCGGGATCTTACTATTAGTTGTTGATTAATGCCTATTTTTCATTCATTTTTCTGATGTTAAATTCCTATAAGAGAAGTTGATTTGATGAAAAAGCGAGTGTCGCATGGCTGTTTTTTTTGGGTCAAAATTTTTCTTGCGTCTTCTATGATCCATAGGACAAGAAAATAATTAGTTCAGAGGCGTGGCTCCAAATTTTTTTTTCCTCGTTTTTACGAATATTTTAGGAGAAACTTTCCGGAGAATTCCACATATACAGGAGAATTTCGAAGAGCGACGTCGTAAACAGTGAATAGTAAAGAAATTTTTTAGAAATAAGAAACAATTATTCTAATAAAATTCTGGGTGTCGCCATCGAGCCAAGACGATATTTTAAATGAGAAATAAATAAATAATTAAAGTTTAGGAAAGTGAAATGCCAATGCATTAGTAGGTGTTTTTGCTTGTCAGGAGAAGCGAGGCGATACATTTTTTCGAATTATCTCTCACTTGTTCCATTGCGCTCTGAATCCAGCGTGCACATATAAAATTTACGATCGGATCAGCGTGGGAACGGTTCACTAACTCGATAACGTCGGGGCAACATAAATAAGGAAGCGCCGGCCAAGAAACGGATCAATGCGCAATCTGAAAATGGTGCTTTGCAATCAAGCCAAGTTTGAACATACTTGGAAAGCAATCGACTTTGTTCGTCTGAAAAAGTTAATTTGGTCTTGTGAATATTCCGCCCGGTCCCGTATTGCGGGGCTTGCGAAGAGCACCGAAATTTCGGGGCTGGCGGCAGACATCGATAAAATACTTGGGCGAAAATACGCGCGGTTCGCGGGCGCAACTCCGGGCGAACACAAAATTGCTTTCTAATGCGCCAACTACGTACCGCGAGCTCTCTCGCAGTACAGCGCAAGTACGCGAGATATCCCGCAAGCTCCTGCATCGTCGTCGCCGACTCGTCGGCAACTAATGCCGCAAGTATGCGAGATTACGGGAGTCGCGCGGGGGAAAGGGAGCCGCGGTTGATACACGACGCTCATTTCAGTCTGTCAAGCTCTGCGGCTCTGAGCAACAGACGCTTCTTACCTGTGCGAGCGCCTTCGCGGATTAGTTGGGCCGCGCTCGATTAACGATTGCCGAGCGAGATTGCGCCCCCGTAATCTGACTAGAGCGCGCCAGTTAATCGGGCTGCGTGCGCCCGTTATTTATAAAAGTTCATCACACTTGGCGCGCTGACGCGACCCCCGATGTCACATGGGCGGGAATGGGCGAAAAATGCTAATTCCATAATTAACATTTAATCCAATCGACATGATTCGCTCAAGCGGGCCGATGCAAAATTCATTAAAATTTGCCCGATTCGCGAGTCGACGAGGCGGCGCAGGTCGCGCTCCATTGTGTCGAGGGCATTTGCATCCCCGCGATCAATATTCAAAGATGTATAAAGAATATTAAAAGAGCAGGCGACGTTCGCGGCTGGCTTTTTATTTCTTATTTTCGCAGGCGACGGAGGAAAATGCAAATGCGTCGCGGCTGAGTAAATCTGAAAGACATGCACGGGGAGTCCTTTCAAATCGCTCGCTCCTCGCGGTCTCGAGGGGTGCGACGGGAGGATGCAGCTGCAGCGCAGGCTCACGTCGTGCTATTTCTCCCCGGCATTGCCCCTTTCGGCGTCTGACTGTGCGGCGCACTTTCTTTACCGACGTATATTTTTACTCTTGCGCTTCTTCTGGAAAGCCGATGAACGCGCTGAGTGCACGGCACTACTCTTTAATAAGTATACCAAACGCCCCGTTCGCCTTCCCGATTATACTTGCGTTACGTATTTACTTCAACTGCGCATTTCTCTAATTAATATAGCCAAGGCATGCTTTTTTTATTTCTGCTTTATTAAAAAGTCCGTTGTTTTTATTTCGAATCATTAGATGTGTGTTTATCCCCCGGCAAGCCTTTTGCAAATTTAGAAGTCGGCTGCGTTTCGCAGATTATACGTTGCGCAACGCGCGGTTGTTTGCTCTGCAGCAACACTGCACGATATTAATCTTGGAGAGCGTTCTTTACTCGCCGCTGGTTGTGTAAGGACGGCAGGGAACATTTTTCATGTACTCTCCGCTCTGTACGCCGTAAATCTGTAAGTTTCTGTTACATTTTCTTCGCGAATAATCTGAGACGGGCTTTACTAACCAGTTTATACACTCGCGTACCCTGAATTCGTATGCCAATTTCGTTTATGCCATGTCGCAAGTTTTATACGCAAGTTTTAATCTGATATACCAACCTCGGGCAAAGCTATAGGAAATATCTCATAATTTACTTTAAGCAATAGCAAGATGAAATTTTCGTCGATGGAATAAAGAGATTCCACATGCGTTTGAATATATAAAATAGTAAAGTTGGAGTTTTCCGGGGGGAATTGAAGAAAACAATGTATAGGTGGTAAAGCTTATTTTCGCGGTAACATGTAGCTATTTTCACATGCAAGATATAAGAGTAGGGGATGGGAAAAAAGAAAAAGATCGGGGCCTGCATAAAATCAGCCATAAAGTTGAAAGTTAGCGGGGCGCGCGGCGTACATCCAATACTTGGCGAGAAGTTGGCGCCTTCGCGACGCCATTCTTTTTTCCGGAACCATTCACCCTCTTCTCGCTTCCCTTCTTTGCTGCACTATTCGCGCGCGTGCTTTATTTGCCATTAGGGTTTTTTCCCTATATACGATTCCTCGAGAGGTCCCACACACACACACACACACACACACACACAGACACATACATGTATATGTATAGCCCAAGTGCTCGAGCGATTCGTTCACTTCGCTTCATCTCTCTCCTTTTTGTTCATCTCCCTATAAGTTTCCCCAGAGCGAAAGGGAGATGCAGGGGCACAGAGAAAGAGTGAGAAGGGAGAGAGAACCGGCGAAGTGTGTAACGACTCTTTCCAGATTTTCGCGTCGGCGTGGGGAGACTGGGCCGAGCGAGAAGTTTCTGCCGTGGCGGAGAAGCTATGCCGATCGAACGAATGAAAGGATACGACGCGTAGACAGATATTCGCCGCAACCCCACAATGCGTCGCAGTACCAACAAAATAAATAACTTTCAAGCCCTCTACTTTTTTACTTTATTTTTTAGTTTTTTCAAAATCCACCCAGCTGAGAATTTCATTTCTGGAATTAATTTAAGAGTATAATACGAATGATTGATATTTTTATTCAAATCTGTAAAATTATTTTCATAGCATATTGCAATTAACATGTTGCGTTTACCGACTAAGATATACTTTTTTTGATTTCCAACTCCTTCTTGAAGTACAATGAGTTTGAAAAAAAGTCTGAAAAAGTCACCTTTTCAAACCAAAATCTCTCTAGTAATGTACTTCGAAAAAATTTTGTATGCAACTTTACAAAAAGTTATAACATTGAAATCTACCTAAAAATCCCAGGTGAAGTTTTCCAAAGCCAGCAAGGCAGATTTTGCTTTAGGCCACGGCGGAAACAGACTTTTTCAGCATATTAAACTAATATAAAAATATAGAAAGCTTTTTGTATGAGAGTGTGAGGTTCCGACCTCTCCATTACACGCAACCTACCGTATTGTCCAGACATCGATAACAAGTGAGAACTGAATTAATTATCAATGCCAATTTACTTGACTTGTACAATATATGAATATGTACATTTGAAAATTTACTTTTAGGTATTACTGGAGATTTTGAACATCCGACAGCAGTCTTTACTGAAATACTTATACTTTGTGATAATTGAATGCAACGATATCAATTAACAAAACATTATTAAAATTCTACAGTTGAATATGATTAAATTATAATTTTGAGAGCTTACAACAACTTCTAATTCTTCTCTGGAAGAAAGTAATTTTCAAAACCTTATATCCGGTTAATGGCAAAAAAACAGATTAGAGTGACACGTGATTTCAGATAAATCTTTGTGCTCGCATAAATTAGATTCTTGCTTAGAATAAATTATATAAAATAAAAATAGTATCTATAGTACTTTATGTTAAGCTGAAAGAACAAGAGGAAATAAATTTGATTTTAGTAGAATTTATTAGAAATGATAATTTGATAATTATAGTTAGATACGTTAAAGGTTTAAAGTTAAATAGTATATATTGGCAAAACTCTTAGTGGTCGGAAATTTTAACAAAATTTCTGTCAAATAAAGCCATCTATCTGCGAATAATTTCGTTTCTAAGTTTGTTTAGATTCTGAATGTAGAAGTGCACTTCTAGCTATGTGAGTGAAAGTGAACGAATAATCTGAGGGTTTTTATAGGCTACTACGGAGTCAATACCATGCACATAAAGTGCATTTTGACTTTAGTTGAGAGCGGTAAATGTATTATTGAACGTCGTGACTTAGTCTCTTTGTTTTTCCTCACTCTTTTAGCACCAATATATATGAAGGAGCGCGGGAGCGCTCTGAAGGCAAGTTATAGTTTAATGTACAATATCGTAGCAGAAAAATATATAAGCCGATGCACTATGTTTGAAAGAGAGACTAGATTTTCATGCGACGTTCGGGCGCGCGCGGCCGATATATATATAGAAAAATAGCCGATTGATTCGACCTGTACGAACGTGCGGTCCATATATACGAAGAAATACTTAACAGTATTAGAAAATATAGCATGTGTTGGAAGAGTGATGTCGATGCGAGCGAATGCAATCACGTCAGTCATTCGAGTCTTTAGCTAGCTAGCACAGCCTATAATAGCTCGTCCACATCGATAAAGTCAAAAAATATTTCATCCAATATCTTTTTTTTTCATTTTATCCTTTTATAAATTCCTACCTTTGTCCTTAAAACAACATTTATAAAAATTAAGTTTCCGTTCCTTAAAGAAATTTTTAATGTGATCATAAAATACACAATAGTTGACAGTTGAAACATAATTGAGTATATTAGAAAAGAGGACGAGCCTCCGCCGCATATCCTGTATACGTGTAAGGCGAGAGTGCAGATTCAGCATGGTAAGAGTGTCTCAATATAGCGATGCGCTTCTAAAACGCATCACGACGTTAGCTCCGTTGGTAGATCCCGGTCGTCGCATATTTTTTCACGCCTTATTCTTTATTTTCGGCTGGGCGTTACAGAAAATGGTGACAGCATTGATTCTAAGTCGTGGTTGGCCGGTTGGGGACTTTATTCAATGATCTTACCCACACCTCTCATTATTTTCTTCAAAAAGATTTCTACCATACCCTCCTCCAGAAAAATCAGTTCGCGATTATATAAATTAGTATAAGTTAGTTGGTAAGGAAAGAAGTTCAAGCCTTATAAATGTCTCTTAAACCATATGACGGCTTCTTTTTTAAAAAAATATATATGGAGTATTTCAGGTGAAATTAACAGCTCAAAATTTTAAAATCGCTCAAAATTTGTATACGCTTAGTTTTTCATGAAAAAAACCTGTTATCAAAAACCTGTTGATAAAAAACTTTTATCAAAATAAAAAAATTATCGACAGAATATTTTTTGTTCGACAAATTTTTTTCTGATTCCGTATTGAAAATTCTTTAAAATAACTCCTGGATCGAGATTGGCAACATCTCTTGAAAAGAGTTACGAATTTTTTAATTTTTGAACATTTACTTGTTCACAAGAAAATTCATCTGGAAAGTGTCCGTATTTGTTCCCATGAGTTCGTGGTTAGATACCATGTTTTTATTCAGCTTGTATATGTTAAGAATGTCAATTTAATTTTTCAAAAGTTTAGAATATTTTCTAGCAAGAGAGAGCTTTGATTGTTATGTTTATTTATATATTTTTGTCAAGATTGCTTTGGATAATCAAAAATTTTTTTCTAATTAAACTGGTCAAATTTTGCACACGTTGAAGCACAGTCAAACGCTTTTTATGTGTTTAGCTCAATTTCCTTCTTAGAAAATTTACTATATTTCAATGTCTTTTAAATAATTTTTACTAAACATAATAATTAAATTTTTAGTCAACAATTAAGATGATCTAATTCTCTAGAGTTTTCTATATGATGAAGAGAATAAAGTAGAACAAGTAATTGTGGCATATAAGAGCATTTAATGTAGGATGTAGCTCCGGACGATTTTATAAAATTTAATTTGAAATGGAAAAGCCGTTGAGAGCCTGTATTAAATGTGAATTAATGCAGTACGGTGCACGGCGATAATGAGAGAAAACGGCCCAGAAAAGTTTCAAGTATTTTTTCCAGAATAATTCAAGGCTACTTCTAGCTTTCGTTCGAATGCATCGGTCTTTCTTATTTCCCGCATACGCAGTTCCCGATTCCTCTCTTCTGGATGTTAATGCCCGACTCGTTCGATCTCATCTCTCGCTCTCCACAGGCTTCTTTGCTTTTTTATTTTTGTTCATTCCCGGACTTTTCCTGATCTGTTTCTCACTCTATTGCAGATGCGAAATTGCATAAACTTTTCAAATAAGTCCGAATCGAATCTTTTTTAAAAAGTCGGCCATGCGCCCCCGCGAGCCTCGAACTCCTTTTTCCCTACCCACTCGTCGAAGTTCGAAGCGAAGGTTATTAAGTCACAGTCCCACGCGCGCAAACTGTATTTCTCCTTACATAGACGAGAGATTTTTTGATCCATACTTTATTTTTCGCATGACAAATTTGAGTGCTAATTTTTTAAAAGGCTTCTTACATTTTTCTGCCGTATAATCATAATCATGCGAGCATTACTGTAAAGTATTTAAATAAATTTTAAAAGTTTTTTAAGTTTTAAAACGCGTAATTTTTTTATTCGCAGATATTGATAACAAATATACATAAAATGATTCCACAAATATAACTATTTATTTGAATTTGTTTTGTTTGCTTTCTACTTTTATTCTTTTCTTATATTTGTTTAATCTTCTTGAATACTTATACAATACTGTTTTTTTTATTAATGTTTATACTTCGAGATTTTAATTTTACACCCAGTTTCTTTATATTACTATATGTATAATTATTTATTTTACAATCGTAGTGCTTATGCATTAAAAATTATTTTTCATTTGAGCAACTATCTAATTTTTATGTTCTCTGATCTCCACGCAGAGGTTTGATTAAAAGAACTGTTAGAAGATTGAGCGTTGCTTCAGGGCTATGAAATAAAAAAAAAAAAAAAAAATAAAAAAAAATAAAAAACATAATAGAGGTTACCGGGTTAAAATAAGTTGTAGCTATGTATAGTGAATATTCGATAATACGACAAACATTTCATAAAGTTTCAAAATTTGATGTTAAAAAGTGATGGTCCATAAATAATAGCGTTTCACTGGCGTAAATTTGTTTAATGTATTATAGAGCATTGTAGACTTGTCGTAAGTTAGAAAGTACGTGCGTGGAAAGAGTTATGTCATGTGAAAGATTATCTACGTGAAAGGCATGTCACGCGCCATGCACGACATTCCACTTTTCATTGAGGGGTGACGGGACGATCTGCTTTGGCTTGCACACGTCCGTTACGCTAGATTAATATAGTGCACTCAACAAATGGACTCAATATCAACTACTTTCCCTCAGACATTTTTGTCAGGATTACATTGGCTAGCTAGTCGAATTACGCCACCCCATCGTGAGGTGTGTGACCAAAGTATGAGTCTATTTCTCTTTCTTACGCTGAAAAATACCCTACACGACATTTCCTGCTCTACTTCAGGCAACCCCATTTTTAGGGATCACGGGCTTTTTAAAAGTCGAACAATGCGTCGATGTCCACGCGCACTAAAAAAAAGTAATCTGAGCACCTCTGATTATTATAAGGGCAGTGTATATTATCTTAATAGATAGATTACTAAAATATATGATATTTTCGTGCTTTATTTATGCTGAAATTTAAATTGTTGTAATTTTAAAAGATGTTGATATTTATTAATTTTGAAAAAGGAGTTCAGTTTCTTTATTTTTATTATCTTTGTATTATAATTATACTCAAGTTTTTCGTTTAATGGTATGGCTATTCATATCGTGCGGTATTAGCTTGAACGTTTTTAGTCATTCTCTTTTAGGCTAATGCGTATAGTAGAACCACAAAGTTGTTCTCGGCTCTGATGGTATATGAAAATGCAATCGGAATACTGATTATCTGTATTTTAAATCAAAGGGCTCAGCAGGACCTAAGGGTAGATAGTATATGTCGCATATACTGAGTTGGAATGTCTAATAAACACGAGGATGAGTTTTCCAGCTTTTTAAAACTTTTTCAAATAGATAATGCATATCTATTTCATATTAACTATTTTATTTAAGTATTAATTTTGATCCCTCTTTAAATAGAAAAAGTTAACAATATTGTGATATTCATTCCTTAAAAAATAAAACCAATAATACCTCTCTATTGTAACTGTATTGATATTCATTATTAATAATAATTAAGTATTAATTTAAAATGATATTACGTATGTATAAACGTACAATATTGCATTGTTTACTTGGATGTAATGTAACCTATGTATAATCAAATTTTAGAATAACAGTGTTCTTTTTATTGCAGACATTAACCGTACATTGTAATAGTCATTATCAACATTGTCTTTGGTATTACATCTAATGTAAGTAAAGATAATATTATAATAAAA
This sequence comes from Torymus tubicola, assembly GCA_035583055.1. Classification (NCBI taxonomy): domain Eukaryota; kingdom Metazoa; phylum Arthropoda; class Insecta; order Hymenoptera; family Torymidae; genus Torymus; species Torymus tubicola. The sequence continues at coordinate 17,907 of JAWWEQ010017434.1, forward strand.
TAAATATTTATAATTCTTATTGATATTTCTGTTTCATTATTTTTTTAAATTTTCTTCACAATGTTGATTTTGTTTTGTTTTTTTATGACTTTGTGAACTATGATTGGTAAAATTATTATTATTATTATTATTATTATTTTCAGATAGATTAGTAATTAATAACTTTGTTACGTATGCAAGGACAAATTGAATAAGTCGCGTGGAAAATATGCAACGAGCGGGATTCGAACGCACGATCTCGAGGTTTGTAGGCCCGCGCTCTACCACTGAGCTAATGTCGCGATGTTTGCTGGAGAATATCGCGAGTATCTAATCCGTATCGTGAAGCGAATACGTCAGGGCTCCGATATGACGGTCGAGTTGAGTTCGTGACATCTTAAAATATTAAAATAAAAGAAAATAGATATTTAATTAATAATGTACTGAATTTTTAATAATATAATTCCATTACTTTTATATTTAAAATCAAAGAAATGTGTGAAGCAAACTTAGAAAATTAAATTTACAACATTCTTTTATTTAGAATGTTAGTTAAAAGTACAACTCTTGAAAAAAGAATGTATAGTTTATAGAATTGATTGAGCTACCAATGATTTACTAAAATACTTTTCAACATAACATTCTTCTAGCAAACAATGGAAAGTCTTTTTTCTGCTGGTTTGTTTTAATTTTCTCGTACAGAAATGAATGAAAATTCGTAAAAAACGTGAAACTGTAAAAACAATGTAGGATGCTTGTCATATTTTAGAGTAGTTTGTTTATTATTATTTTTAAAAATAAAATGGATTATCCATGGACATACCTATTTTCCCACTGAATGTTGGATTATGCAGACTGAATCTCTACTCGTCCATTCGAGAAAATGTCTGTAATAAGAGAAAAGGAAAGGAAGTTAAAATAAAGAATACTAGTAAAAATTGAATTACTAATGTGTATAAGACGAAATATTTCTTAGAATATTATTTACTGAGAAGTAGGTTTCTGTAAAAGTATACTAAAAAATATATGCTTATCCACGTGTAGCTTAGGAAAAGCAAAGAGATAAAATATTCAGAAATTATTTGTAAGTTCAGTGTCTGATCATGGTTTATTTCTTATATATTTCCGCGTATACGTTTCATTCACGGTCCCAATCTTCAAAAGCTTCTTTTCTGACAGCCACATCGAAGATTATCGTGTGGCCCCTTTTTCCGATTCTTTACATATTTCTTTGATCTGGCGTTAAGAAGTCGAAGTTAATCGAATTGTCACAGGTCCTGGCCACGTCAAAGGGGCAGACGTCGCCTTTGAGTTTATCTTTGCCGCGCACTTCTTCGGCTTCTTTCCTTACTTTTTTAAGCCTAACTTTTAGCTTGAGCGAGACGTCAAACAGCAAGTTTCGCCAGCCGAAAGAAAGATATTGGTATTCTGTTTCTTTTTCCTTCTTAAATTTACCATACATAATAATTTAGTTAGAATGAGTCATAAATGAGGAACGCTCGTATACATGGAAAGACTTTTCCTGTAAATACTATCGTGACAGTTTGGTTAAGAGTGAACCAATTCAAGTGGCTTGAAAAAATGCCTTGACAGTTCGGTAATAATTACGGAAATATTTTATTTTTGTTCAAGCGGTAAATCAATTTACTATTCCATGTAACTCCTTCACTGCTAGAAAGCTATTTGTCTTTAGATTTTACCCAGTAATTATTTATAATACATTAAAGTTTTTTGATAAACAACGAACAAACTAAAGCTCATAAATTAGTAGGTCGAAAGCCATAATTATATACACGTTTTGTAATTTCGCTCAATTTTCTCGACATCGTAATTTCATATAATTTTCCGGATTGTCTCGCAGGTATTTGGTTCAGTTCATTTGATGGTAATGAAGTTTTATTTTATTCACTTGGCAATAATAGTAATTTGATCCAAAAGCTGTTTAGAAGTGTGGGCAAGGCGGTGGGGGAAAATATATACATATACAGATGGCAAAGGACGAGATATAGGCGGTCTGGCGCAGACACATAACGAAAAGGGGGATGCCTCATAAACGTTCGTATAAAAATCAATGAAGGCTTGCGCGCGATAGCGATAGCGCTCTTTAATATACATTGCCATAGCCCGACGGTGTGCGCAGCACGAAAATAAACGTCCGCGCGCGCTACGCGCAAAAAGTCGGCAGGCTGCCGTTGGCGACGGGGGCGCGCCCGTAAAAAGAGCAGGCAAGAAGGAACCAGCTACGCTGCTTGCTGTTTCCGTACCTCATAAATGTCCCCGGCGTATAAATTCCCTTAAAGCTAAATAAACGAATCGTATATTTCGCGGCCACCCACGGCCGACGTATGACCTCGGAAAGCAAAAAGCTCGCAACACACATATCTCGATTATTTCGCCGTTTCTTTCTCTGCATGGAATTCACATTCCATTAAACAAAAGCAGCTGCATAGATTTATTGGGATTTCAAGAGTGGCACAGCATTTATATTGCTAGAATTCATCACCCCGGAACAAACTGCCGTCTAAGAGCTTTATACATATATAAACACACTTAGCATTTAGTGCGTCAAGTGAGATAATCGCTTGTTATTTTAAGTTTCGAACCTCTTTATATCGTTGATTTATCCAGATCTTTACTAAGATCTTGTGCATTTAAACATTTTTCTGGAGATTGAAATATTTCAATCTTTTTACGCATTTTTGCGAAACTGTTAAAAAATATTCTACGAGCAGACGCGAAATTCTTTATAAGACAAATTATAATGATGGAATATAAAAAGAATCCTTGGAAGTAAAAATTATACAATGGCTTCTTCTCCGAAGAATCACCTTAATGAAAGGTAATCGGAAGCTTTAATTATGCTAAGATCTTAAAGAAGGAGCTTCTTTGTCGACGTGTTATTTAATTAAATAGTAAATTGACGGGTGCGCTGCTCGTTCTTGTCCATCAATTGAATGGCATAGTTCAGCAGCTGTTATGAAAGAGAAGAACGCTTAATAGGTCTATTGATGGAGGTGAGCTTAAAAATAATGGCGAGCCTTAATATTTCTGCGGCGAGCGGGTGTTGGAGCGCGGGGAAGCTCATCGGCTTCTTGAATGAGCAGAGTTGGCGAGTGGCGCAGCTACGTATGAGGAATTTGCGATTCTAAACAGCAAGAAAGTTGGTTGGGAAAAGTAGGCAGATCCCTATCGCGCAATTAGATCCGTGAAGAAATGATTGTGATTGCGGATAAGTGCGGCAGTCCTCCCCCATATTCAAATGCTGTTGGGGCTGCACCGTAGCGCACGGCCGCCCCCTGCGTGCAGCAAATACAAGGGCTAGGGGAAAGGCTCGCGAGACTGAGGGACGCGGAGAATTTTACGGTAGAGTTACACGTGCACTCGCGCAGTTTCGTGCTTGCGCCTCGTATATTTCTGGATTCTTCGTTGGCTCACTCTTTCTCCCTCTCTCCTGCCCTTTCTGGCAGGCACGAAACTTTATGAACGCGTTGCCGTATACGCGCTTTTTTCTTTGCAGATACCACCGCCAGCTCTACGACTCTGTCTACGTAGATGCGCCGATATTTTTCAGTCCGCCACTTCATCTTCCTTATTTTCCCCTCTACTTTTTCCATTTGTTTACACTCAGCTTTGTTTCTCTTTACTTTTTGCTCTTGTTCGCATATCGCTAGCGTGCGCGTATATCATGGCATGTATTTCAGCCTTTTTCTCGAAAGCTCATCCACAGCAGCTTCTCGACTATTTCTTGCTTTTCATACCCCGGCTTGATCAAACTTTCTAAATCTACTTACAACACGGCTATTCACACCGCTGGGGAGAAGCGGTAAATACAGCCTCGGGAAATTCGCCCAAGTACACGAAATTCCCAGCGCAGTAAAATAACTTATTACGCTGCGGGAAAGAAGTTAACCCCGGCTTCACAACTTCATTGCTTTGAACAGTTTAAATTGAAAAAGATTGGGGAATAAAGTATTCGTCCTCGTCGTAGTCGTCGTCGTCGTCGTCGTCGTCGTTTTCTCGACTACAAAACAAACAGTGCAACCTACGTTTCTGGAAATATGCTTCTCTCCGTTGCAACAGAATTATCAGACTTTATAATCATCTCTGACTCGGCCCCATTTCCTTTACTTACGAGAGACACTGATTACGTATTAGTCGTTATCGACTGGACACATAAGACCATTCTAATGATTCATGCTCTTTTATGCGTCTTTAATACTACACTTAGAATCCTGTTGCGAGAGTAATCAATTTTTTATTTTTAACCAGAATGAAAGTTAATAAAGTTTGATGAACATAATTATTATGTATAAATAGTTTATTCACGATAATAGTTGCCTTTAACATTAAACGTTGCTTAACAGCTTCTCCAAGAATATATTAAAATAGGAAATTCTAAGCTCGTGCATTAAAGCCGCAGCGTTAATTAAATTTCTGTCAAAAACACTGATTAATGTTTTGAAAAAGATTAACGATTATTATTTACTCTGTTTATTAAAATGTGCTCTGACCCGGATCGTAAATAATTCGAGAGTGAATAAATTAGCCGATAAATGCTTTATTTGCCGCGCGTAAATTTGTTTTTCCTCATCGAAGCTATAAGCGTGAATGATTATCCGATGTGTGAAAAACGCCAGCGCTAATTCACGTCATTGGCCATGAAAAGAATGAAATATCGTCGCTGCTCGGCGCGCGTAAATTGCGTTGCAGGCTGCGCGCGCTCGACAAACGACGCTGTTAAAAGGAGTACAAGCAGCGATCGCTTAGTGCCTGGCAATTGGAGGGGGAGCCTAATTATGCTCGGGCGGACCGGAGATTAATGAAGAATAAAAATTAAAGCGAGCAAATTCCAGGCACAGGAATACTTTGCTCCTCGATTATTATAGAGGAACATTTTACTCCCGCTCTTTCTCATCTGACTTTTTCTCTCGTCTTATCTGCGGCTCGCACACATTTGCTCTCGCAAGCGCGGCACTTTGAAATGAGACGCGCGACGCGCTACGTACAGCCGAGTATAGCGATAATGAGACTTTTGCGTCGTTTAACGTGATGCCGCTACTCTGACTTTTCTTGCGCATACTTTGCGATTAAATTTCGTTTAGTGGGAGTTTAGCACAATATAGCTTACGTCAATCTTACTCTTATTACGCGTGCATTCCTTCAATTGGACAAATTTTCGATTTCGGTAACGAAGCCTTTGCCCATATTGCCAATTAAGTTTTTCTCAAAATAGCATTTTGTTTTTACTTTATTTTTCAAAGGTTAATGAGTTCACTAGTTACACTACGTTATCAAATAAAATGGCCAACGGAAAATAAATGATTAACTTTAAGGGTACAATCGTAAAATAATTTATAATTAACAAGAATCAATTAGTATTATCGACTGCGGCCCAGGCAAAAGCGTATTGATAAAAAGCGGGCTTTCGTTTAAAGCTCTCCAATAATGAATTGACTGGTTGTTAATTGTTTTCTGTTAAGAGAGGTAAATTAGTTTTTCAAAATAGAAAATTGATCCTGCATTGAATTACATTTTGTTATAGCTCGCATTTTAATATTACTTTTACTTTCTAAATAAGGCGTGGCAATTAAGTTAAATTAAAAAATGAAGAAAAGTTTCATTAAAAGTTAACTTTTAGAAACTCTACAATATGGTCCGCTATAAAATTGCGCGCATTCACTTCATATATATTTAATCCTAAGTCTTAAGTGTTCCTTTTAGACCCAATCTTCTCATCATGAATTTTTAAATTTCATTACCGCTGTGCTGAAATGTGGTTATTTTACAGCAACGTAATTTTATAATCATTTTGTTACTCAACTCGATGTAAATCATTAAGTTTTCACAATCACAAACTTTTCAAATTGTTACAGTATTTGAAAATGAAACCGAAATTTTCTCGTTTTTGTTTTTTTTTTTAATTAAAAATTTAAGAGGTTACTTAAGAACAGAGTATTGCTAAAATTTAATTGCTTTTCACAAGTTCAATGAGTGTAAGTGAAATCTGTAGTTGAGATTTCGCCCGGAAGATAAAATAAGACGAAATACACGCGACTCGAAATGACTAATGAATTTTATTTCGTAATAAGACGAGGGAGAAACGAGCGGGCGTGTGTGGGTGTTACATATATATGTGTGTGTGTGTGTGTGTGTAGATGTATACATCTGGCGAAGTGAGGGAATAAGCAGGAACGAGGGCGTAAAACGAACGCAGAGAAGAAGCGGCTCCTCGTGGTCGTCGTCGTGCGGGAAACGTAATTAAAATGGGGAGACATGAAAAAAGATTCTCTCTACCCTTCGGACATTAAGCTTCCGCAGGACATTCGTAGTTACGTAGACTTTCGCTCTTCCAGCTACCCTGCTCATCTTCATCTCACTCTCCTCCACGAAAATTTATATAGCTATCTTCATTACTTTTCGGTCCCTTACTTTTATCATCTTAACACGAGAAATTATAGCAGTTGTGATTCCCGCGTTTATAATGGCCGAACATTATTTTCTAAAGCCTTGTCATCGTGTGGACGAACAACCCCAAACGAAGTCGTCATTTTTTGCGCTTCTTTCTCCGCCCTTGCTCTCACTTCTCCACAACGTTTAACCTTTTCCTTCTGTTTATTCCGCTGCCTTTTTACTGTTTATTTAAAATTGTATACTTTTATTTATTACACATGACATATTGTTTTTATTTTGTTGTTGCTTTTATCAGCCACGCAGCTGCTATGTAACTCGGCGACTTTTTACGGAGCTCTCTCAATTCTTCGGCGAAGAATTGTTTGATCCTAACACCCCTACCTTTAGGCATGCATGCCACGCACGCCACTTTAAACTCCGACTGGTCCCGCATTCGCCCCGTGTGCATGCGTGCGTGCGCACATACTGCGCGCTACACATACACAGCACGTATGTGATGTGGGGGGCGCTTCTTTTCGAGAGAGAAACCTACACACGAAGTTGTGGCTGAGAAATTCAAGTTGGATACTTTTTTAGAAAATGCACAAGCCATCTATTACAAGCTCCACTGACCTATTCAGGAGAAGTAGGCCCGTGCCAAGGAAACTGCTACAAGACTGTGGCATTTCACAGCACATAAATTTTTACTGTTGGAAAGAAGAGTGCGCCAGCCGAGATTCGAGCCTCGGTTCCCAGGATTGCAAGTATTACGCTGGCGAGAAAATTTGCTTAAACCAAGTTGTTTGGAAATCAGTAGCGATTAATTATCAGGAAAAGTAAGGTTTTAAAGTCGAGTTTCATCAAGATTTGGCCCGGGAGCAATAGAAAGGTGAAAAGGGCGTTTAAATTGAGAGGGCTGCGCGCTCGGCGTTTCGAAATTCAGGCGGACATAACTTTGTGTGCACATTATTATATGCATCGTACGGCTGGCCGCATAGTTCTAGTTCTCGTGCAAATGCTCTGCTGCGGTCGCGTTATTTCCCGTCCCCCCATTCGCACCGGACTCATTTGCGCGCGAGTCAGCTCTTTTACCGTCGCTGTTGCTGCAACTTGTGTGTCTTTTGAATTAGGCGACGCCACCACCGGCAAAAGCAGCGGCAGCTGCAGAGCCGCACAAACACACAGCTCGAAAAGCGATGATTGCAGACGGGAAAATCATTTCTGGTTCATCGGATTCCCGTAATGCGGGCACTGGGCTGGCTCTCGCATTGCCCTGTGTGGGGGAGTGCGCCTGTTTAAACAGGGCTGCAAGCGTCGCAGTTCTACCAAGCGAGAGTTGCGGGGGAGTTGAAGTGGGTGAGTTTCTGATGCGCCCAATGAGCGCGCAACGCCGATTGTCCGATACATTAGCTTTTGTCAATTCCGGATCGAGAGATAAAATGACCTATTCATAATTCTCCATATACTGCATATTGATGTTCTCAAATTAATACCGCTATATAATACTCTATCCGCTCTGCTAAATAAACATATACTCGACTGTAATACACTATTAGTCTATACCGGTGATTATTCATAATCATCATTGCTATTACCTTTCGTTTGATACTTTTCAAAATTTTGCCGAAAACATTCGACTGCGTGATATTGAGAGCCAATCAAACAATCTAACTCTATTTGAAAAACCATTAGCGTATATGTATGAGTGAAAGGTATATGTATTCATTATTGTAAGCATTAATTGTCAAGTAGTCGAACGAGTTTTCTCTGGTCCGGCTGTCGGGAAATAAAGAATGGAAGAAAGGGAGGAAAGTTGTTGGAATTTACAAGCAATTGAGCTTAATCCTCGGACAAGCTTTTAAATCTGGAAAAAGCACGGGCCACCTACACGTACACACATATCTGTAAATCCTCGGGCGGTGTCAGTAGAAGTACCTCCGCGACTATCTCTTTGTATTTACGAGCACTACACGAGGATCACTCGAGACTCATTTAGTCCGCGAGCTCGTCATAAACCGCACGCCCGAGATTTTCCTCGCCACTCGAGCGCGTAACTTTCGCGGCTCTGCGGACGTGCGAGTGCTCCATAAAATGGGGAGTGAGTGACTGAGAGAGAGAGAGGGGGAGAGAGAGAGAGAGAGAGAGAGAGAGAGAGGGAAAATGGTCAAATAAAGGGAAACATGATTGGCGGTGCACCGGGCGCGCGCGGGCGAATCCGTTAGCAGGGCTATTAGCCTCATTGAATTTGGCAAAACTGAAATTTTGCCCAAGTTGACTCGAGGACGGCTTCACGGCGTCGCGCCGATGGGCTTAATCTCGTTTCACGCGTTCGTAACTTTCGGGCTTTTGAGCACGGCGCTCCGGCAGCCCCGCTCGCCGTTTACGTCTAGCTCTCGTCGCGCGTTGCACGCGGGACGCGCCCACCTATTTGCCGCAATAATAACTAAGCTCTTCGCGTGTGTATTCCCGCCTCTTCTTTTTTCCCCCGCCCCGCCATACAAGCGTATCAAAAGCTTACGCGAGTACGTCGCGCGCTATTTGCACGCGAGCAGACGCTGGGCTTGCGAGGGAAAAATATACCACAAATAACGTCAGTCAGTCGTCACTCGGCAAAGTACACGGCGAGGCGAGAGGCGAGCAGACAGCGGCAGATCTCTCTTTCCAGGGGGATGTATACGCGGGAGATCGTTCGATTTCCAGACCACTGCACCCTGCCGTCGTGCGTATCCGCCCGCCTCTGCCTCGTAAAAGAAGCCGCGCCGGCGTCGACTCCTCGCCCTAAGCCTCGATACTTCGACGGGAAAATCTCGAGGTGTGAGGCTCCGTGTGATGAATTTCGGCTCCTTTTCCGGGAACGCGAAAATCCCTTCGACCTCGTTCGAATGTTTTCTGCTGCCAAACAGCTGTTATTATTATTATTGTTTAATATTGAATTTCTATATGGAAGCCGTTTATAAGAGCTAGCTGTGAAAAAGTTTGATTTTGAATCAGAAAAACTTTATGGTAATTGAGTGAGAGGAGGGTGGGATTTCCTTTTCCTTTCGCAGCTGTATCCTTATGACTTCATCTCTTGCTCTCGTTGGCCTAATTAAGTTAGGAACCGGGGCTCGGAAGTTCGTTCCACTTCCCCTCGATTTCGCGTGCTACTCCACGGCTTCTCGCGCAGCCGAGACACTCTATCTTGCCTTGGCAAATATAGGAATTCGATTTTTGTAAGCTTGCGCTTCGGCCCGTTAGCATTGAATTTGCGTTAAGCGCCGAGCGCGCCGCTTATACGAAATCGGGACGGTGGCACCCGCGTACAGATAGGTGGGAGCGTCGTGGACTCAATCTCGTAATACCTGGCCCCCTTGAATTCTAATGCTCCGTCAAGACCCGAGGAAGAGCTGGAGAGAGGAGAAAAGGAAGAGCGGAAGCCGTTTCGTTTTAATCGAACTGCGCGACTGCATTTTCGCTCGGATCATTGCTGGCTTCTTCTCACCCGATCATTGGGAAAAGCAGCTGCCGTCGAGATTCGCGCGAAAATCTTTCTTCGGTAACAAGAAAGTGAGCTGGTCTTATTAGTTAAAAAGAAAGCGCCAACTGCGATCACAGAATGCCTCGTGCTGTCGTGCAGGGTCTGCTACTTCGTTAATAGCCGCATTAACCCTCGGCGCATACTGGCTGCCTCGCAGCCTCGATATTTATTCTCCAATTTGAAGCTCCTTCGGCCTTTCCGGCATCCTCGGCTCGCGGTATGAACGCTGCTCGTTCCTCCCCGCTCGGATCGACGGCCTTTCTGTTATATACGGCCGGAATGATGTCGAGGGAGAAGGAATGGCTACTCATTTTGTTGGGGCGAACGAAAGCGAGAGCTGGCACGTCCACTTACGGATAGGCTCGTGTTCCAGACGGTGGTATACCTTATGTAGTATGCGAAAAGTGTTGGCAATCGTCTGCCCAGATATGTGTCAAGTCTGATAGCCAGAGTCCATCAACAGCATTTTTCAAGACTTGGGGCACGGATGGAAGATAGGATTATGTGAATATTTGATTTTTATTTTTTTCAATAAATTTAAATAAATGAAAGAAAAGAATTTTCAAGTCCTCACCTTTTAGAGTTAGTGAATATCCACTAATTGTACGGTGGAGCAATTCTCACTAATATAGGTATAGTGGATTTTTCACTAATTCAAATTGGTTTTACATTAATTCATGGTATTTTAAATCAGTTATATAACCTCATTCACTGCTTTGAAACTCAACGTTATTTATTCAAAATATGCACATTGAAATATGTATGAGATTCGACGATTTGTATATTAGATCTTATACAGCTCTTTCATATCATAGAACCCTTCTGATAAAAAGGTTAAAATCCAAATTGCAAAATACAAATTAATCTATTTTCACGCATAAATAAATTTTTATTCCATCATTTCAGAGGACTAAAAGTTCATCCGGATTTTTGCAAAGTAAAATATTTATTACCTTTTTGAACAAAGAACCAATATTACTATGTTTGAATTTTCGCTTGGTGGTGTGAGTCAGACATGCAATGTTTAATCTGCTAGCAGAGAGGCGTCAATTGGTTCGATGCTTGGTTTACGTACGGGATAACTCAGGAAAGCCCCATCATTACACCCATTTTTAAAATTATATTATATAATATTATATTTAAATGTTTAAAATAGCAAATTAGTTGTTGTATGCATGTTTCAAATGAGATTACTGCGCGTTGAATTATTCATGCATTTCCTCATTTGTTTAGCCCTCAAAACTTTAAACATTTCATAAAGATTTTAAAGGGGATACAGAACAAGTCACATTTAAAAGGGTACATGGCATAATTGCAAGCTCGGCAGTGTTACGAAAAAGATAAAAACTAAACATAGTTAATATTGTCTTAAATGACAGTATGAGAATGATTAAAGTAGTTTAAATAATAATACCGATATCGAGGAAATGTTCAATATGCCACGTAACGGTCGCGTGACTTCTGAATCGTCGAACAATTTTTATTATTCAGTCTCATGAGTAGACAGCGCCCGGGCGAACGCGCGATTATATTGTGAAATAATAATCAACCTTGGCGAACATGTATCTCAAGCTTATATCTTGGGAGTAAAATTTTAAAATTCCTCATGCCATGGCGGTCGCATACAAAGGCATAGCTGCCAGCGGCATTTCAGGAAAGGAGCGTCAGACCGGCTGCGCAGATACGTCAAAGGGTTGACGCAACACCGCCACTGATTTGGCAGCTTCTCTGCGTGCTTATGTCCACCGGCGGCGCGCAGTGTCACTCGCAGCTGTTCTCTCCGCGGCTCTCGGGTCACACTAATCATTTCGCAATTCGAGTGCTCTCGCCACTTCTATTTCCGCTTCCGAATTACCACTCGCTTTTTCCGATATCGCGCGCAGTCACTTTGAATTTTTTTTAAATAAACCCTTTATGCGCGAAGCACGTTCGGCACTCGGCTGTGAAATTTGATTTGGCCGCCTATACAGTGACATAAAGATTGTTTTGAAATTAATTAAAAATGACAAAGCCCCGAGGCTAGAAGCGGCGGGCTTCGGAAAAATATTGGATTGCCGCCGCGTGTAAATGACGGAGTCAGTTCGCCAGGGGATGCTGGAATCGCATAAAACTTGACAGGGGCAATATAAAGCATTAATCCGCTTTTTGAGCAGAGCCCAATAGCTTGCAAATAACATCGGTAATTCGCGGGAGGCTGAGAGAAGATCGAGCGGCCATTAATCACATCGGACACAGCAGGTACGCGTCAGAGGCCCGTGCGCGTGCAGCGGGGGAGTGCAGAGCAGAGCCGCTGCGTGCGGCCGATCGCGCGTGTATATATCGCCCGCCGCTGCGGCCGCTGCCTGGCCTCGACGTCTGGCCCGCGCAGCCGAACATACAGCCGTCGAAGCACGCCAGAGAGAGGAGGCAGAGAGACGGCACGCGTGCCTGCATGCGCCCGCGCCTAATGACGGCGTCAATCATTCGGGCTTGATTTGCCCCCTCTTACCTGCCGCCTTTGCGGGCCGCGCGCAGACTGCCGCTGGCACGGCGGACGCGTTTTTGCCGCGGCCGCGCCGCCGGATAATGTGCTTTATAACGCTATACGCGCGCCAGTCCACTTCATTATTTACGACTCGACTATTCATGATGCGCACTTTTTGCGAGACTCGACGAGCTTCGCGCTCCCCTAATTCCGCTTTTCGCCTTTTGCGTCCGAGCGAATATTGCCTCCGCGCTCCCTCCATCTCCTTTAATATTAACTACACAAGAAAGGCCACCTCGATCCCGTCATCGCTTTCTATTAATATTCCGGCCTCTTTGCCCTCAAATTATTCATAACAACCATATTACTCTTTATTTTCCTCTTTTATTTTATAGAGCAGGAATTAGGTGGCTCATATTAGTACAAGTATGAATAATGTTGAGCCACGAGAAAATAAAATGAATGAATTTACAGCTGTATATGTGAACATTGTACGGTAGACTCGCATTTGTGCGGCTCTTTTTAGATGAAATCTGCATTCAGGTTTTAACGCAACGGTGATTGTGTATACAAAACTTTGTGAAGAAATTTATTTTAATAATTTACTCATAATACAGCAAAGACACATTTCTATTTAAGTCCACTTTTTTGTGCAGACCTGGATATAATAAAATGTAAAGTTATACGGTAAAGTAAGTAGTTATTCAAATAATTATTCAGACAATAATATCGTGATAATTAAAGCTGAAAGGGTAAATGAATGACGAGACAGAAGTGTTGATAGCAGGGAAAGCAGAGAAGCTGGGGCTCCAATAATCGATGTACTCGTGATTGGGGAATGATCGGATCGAAAGGGAGTTAATTGTTGAAATTCGAGCGAAGAAGGCGGGTAGGGCGACGCGTCGGAGGAATCGGGAAAATTACGGCGAGCGGCGCTCCCGGCTGTGCGAGCGGTGTGTTTACGTTAATGAAATTTTTAGTCCCGGTCTCGCTCGAGTTTTGCCAAGCCGAGCGCGTGCCGGCGAAATTCGCTCTCCTTCGGTTCGAGTGCGGAAAGCCACGCAATCGAGGCGCGCGCGCGTGCAACACCGAGAGCCCGGCCGCCAGTCAAGGAGTGACCTGGATCGGGCCGCAAGGTCGTTGATCTCGACTACTTGCGCAGACGCGTTTGCGCGCCTTTTAACTGCGCTACGCCCGGCCCCGCTGTCACCCCTGCTACCGCTCAGAATCTTTTGCTAAATATGCCTACGCACACCGACATATGCATCTTATTTCATTTGCGCGTTTGCCTCACTTTTACATTCTCCTCGATGCTTCACCCGCCCTCTGCAATTTCTAGTAAATCAATTGACACAAGGAGAGTCACAAATTATGAGAAATCAAGAATAGCGTAAGAAAAGGATCAAAGAATTTACCATCTTTTTAAACGATGAAACGCTGCGTAATTTTAACTATTTTCTCGCGATATCTTTCACTGTTAATAACTTATTGAAAAAACAATTTTTTTCAATAAGGCACAACTGAAAATAGCGATATCACTTTTTAACGAAATAAAGTATATTTCAAAAATGGACTTTCTAAACTCCTTTAAAGTGCTCGTTGCACTCTGTAGTCAATTGTAATCATCTAAACATCGTTTAAAGATTTCTTACGAATTCATATGATTACAAACGTTAACAAGTTACTTTGTCTTTGACCACCATTGCAAACACCGCGCGCGTAAGACAATGTAGAAAATGCGTTAACTATGAGACTTCAACTTCGTTGAAACGTTATTTAACGAAGATTACAGAGTGCGAATTCTCTCGGAAATCCCGGAAGTTGAATTCGATTGTTTGATTTAAGCCATGTTTCGACGCATACAATAATGTCAAATTTGTTGGAGATCTGCTGGATTTCGGTTTGCTTGTCTACGATACTTCAGGTGTTCCAGAACATTATTCTTATTGATGTTTTTGTAGTCATTTTTTTAAAAAGGAAATTATAAGAAGGTTTATGGAATTGGTATTAGTCAAGTCGAGGAAGCACCCGAATCAGTTTCACTCAGAGTGTTAATTGATTTTTTAATCTTTTTTTTAAATCTTGAAATTCTACCTTTTAGATCTTTTTCCAAAATTAAAGGGTAGCTTATATCGAGCATTGCCATAAGTTTCGTTCAGGAATTGAGTAAAGGCTTCAAAGTCCAAAGGGAGCTTTTTGGACGTGGGGTCGCGGGCTTCAACCGTATAAGTTTTGAATGTGTCAAGAGATTCCTCTGTAATTATTGCGGGTTCTGCAATTTCAGCAATGTTATCCGTAAGTATTTTTTTTCTTAGCTAGAGGTTTTTATAAGATTTTTTATTGTTATCGATTGCTGGCAGATTCTTCTATGATTTGGGTAGTCGGCTCGTGACTATCAGTGACTATCAGTGACTAAAAAAACTGGTAATTTTTGGGATTTTGGCGGTCTGTCCCTCGATTACCAAGCCCACTGGTAAAATTTACTAGAAAATTTCTCTCCGTATAGTTCTATTGAATGAATTTTTAAAATTCAATTTAAAACGTTTTAAGTGTAAATATTGTTTATGAAAGAAACACTTTTATTTTCTATATTAATTAAGATTAGTATTATGTTGAGTGTGTCTGTATAGCAGATTGCAATGATTGTTTTTTTATTACAAGCACCGTTTGAATAGTCCTCTTAGCTATTTAAATCGTTGTTATAGCTATTAAACTCATCGATTTATTTTGATAGGTTTTTTCATGAGAACAGAGGCTCTTTTGCACAATAGCAACATTTAGAATATCAAGCTCTTACCAGTAAGCTGTTTTTAGTGTATGAAAAGCATACCCCGCGTAAAGATAGGCAAAATGCCTAGTGATTTCATGTAAGTATACTAAAAAGAGAATTTTCTATGATTTTTCCGGGGACCTATCTCCCCTCCTTATACCAGTAAGACCCAAAAACCGCATTTTACGGACTTTATTTTTTCTCCGGTTCTTTGATGTCAAAAATACTGAAAAAAATATGAGAGTATAGCTTATGAACAGTATTTTTTACCC
>JAWWEQ010017445.1:0-33290 GCA_035583055.1 Torymus tubicola
TCTCTCTCTCTCTCTCTCTCTCTCTCTCTCTCTCTCTCTCTCTCTCTCTCTCTCTCTCTCTCTCTCTCTCTCTCTTTGGCTGCCACGTGCTCCAACAAAGAGACGATTCGATCCCTCGTCGAGCGCGCGCGCGCTTTTGTCTCTCAGCTTTTTTTTCCAGCGCGCACGCGAGTGCGCCTGTGATGACATTCGCTATGCAAGGTGTTTTTGCGCCTTTGTGCTCCTAGTCGGGTAATTCATTACGATTTTTATCTATCGGTTGCCAAGCAGCGTCTAATTGCTTCTGTTAGACGGCGAGTGGTTGTCAGCGGTTAGTAAATGTTTTGATTGGGAATTGAATGCAGTATGTATCCAAGAATAGTTTTTTTTCATTCTTTGATTATTTTTATCTTTCCATAAAAATAATCAAAGAATGAAAAATGAATCTTTTTTTGGTTTGCTATTCTCAGTTTTACTGAAAAATTTACAATTTCAACTTTTTGAGTGTTTTATTAACATTTACTCACTAGATAGATGATCAAGGTAGCGATTGAAACTACGAATTACAATTATTATTGGAGTCTCATTTTTACAGAACACATGTCAGCAATAGATAATTGAACGACGAAATTTTTCGCAATCAATCCTGTTTCTTTGTTCCTAGAACTACTTCTAAGTAACTCGATTTAATTGCTCTCAAAATGTTTCGCAATTTGTCCGATATCGCGCTCCATTTTGTAATACTACGAGTTTTTGTTTCGGATAAAGCTGGATTGGTTGGTTATTTATTGGCCCAGTATATTTTGTAAGAATTGATTGAATATACTGATCAAAACATAGTAGTTTATTTTCTTTCTTTTTCCCTTAAAAGAAATGATAGGTCAAAAAGGAAATCCACTTTCGGGCGATTGAATGGGTTAATTAGGATCAAAGAAAACTTGGTATATTATGTTATTGCAGCGAAAAACACCAGAGGTCGTAGGAACGTTTTTCTCTTTTATTTACAAACAAAAAAGAAGAAACACAGTTCTTTAACAAAAGTTGCTAATTCATATCTTTCAAATGTTTTTTTCTGTCGAATGTTCTTAAACGTTGTTTTAAATTGTTTGTATAATCTAATTAATATAGTATGAACTAAAAAATTTCCAAATAAGATCTCATCAAATTTTTAAGAAAAAATATAGCAGCCATATATTGTTAGAAGCTATGAAAGAATTAATAACTCTTCTCACCTTTTACAGCGATATATTAACAAATCCAACTCACATGTTCTACTAATAAAATCTCTTATTGATAGCCATATCATGATTTAATAGCGTTTAAAATGGAATAAAGAATACCTCGAGCAAGACAAATCACAACATAATTTGATTCCAACGTATAAAAAAAATACGAGAACAATCCTTCCAATTCTCGAAACCTCATCTCGAACTTTCAATGCTCGCCCTAGAAGATCAAAATCTCCGAAGAACAATGGAATTTTTCTTCAATTATTCACGAAAGCTCTCTTGAGGCTATTCATACACACATACCACGAATTGTCTACTTCAGAAAAAAACGACCATCACCATCATCATCATCATCATCATCATCATTATGTAAGAGAACGTACTAATATGGAATTTCAGGCGCACCGTCTGGGAATAAATTAATTTCGGAGAGTGCGCGGTGAGACGAAAGAAAATGTGTAGCGACGCGTCTTCGGAGGAGAGAGAACGCGTGACGAAAGCGAAAGATGGAGGAGGGCACGTGCAAGCGCGTATTGTACGAGCGTGTATATGAGTATATATGCATATATGCATGCGCGCCAGAGCGATGATTATGAAGTGACGTAAGACTGGAGGAATTAGAGATCCACGTTTGGATTTTCGCGCCGTTATTGGAGGAGAGAATTCTATTCCGAAATCAATCTTGACCCTCTTTCGAATGAGGCTTACGTTTAATGTTTTAGAAATATCATTGTCGAGTTCATGAGTCTACGGTACTTCCAAAGGTATAGTCTTGGAATTTTTTATTATATTATGTAAAGGTATATTGTAAGGGATAAAACATAACAATATGCTGAATGTACGTATAATAAAATTAAAATTGATTATCCTCAATGTAAAAAAAGAAAAAGCTATGTAACCACTTTGGAACCTAAAAATATAATTTAATTACTCAATGTAAATATATGTACATATAAATTGCAAAGTTGACAGAAATTTGAATATAAATAAGAAATTATAAATGTAATTTTTACTAATTGCTTAAGTTTAAAATATTTATAATATCTATTCAGATAAATAATTAACAAATAATTGTAAATAGTATTTAAAAGACATACATTTATTCCAGTTGCCATGCGGGTAGAAATGGGATCGATCGATATTAAGGAAGCCATTCTTTATTTAGAGTTGAATAAATTATATTTTTTCTAATTATAGTTTCGTATAAAGCTATCAAGATTCGCCTAAAAACTAAGAAGTAAATATAAATGAAATGAACCTAAGATACAAGCAGAAAAAGTGTTGAGTATTTTTGTTAATTAGTAAAGTAAATTAGCGATATATTTTTTGTGTTTATTATATGAGCAGATGTGTACCTAAAGTGCGTAAATGGTAAAAAAATATTTGTGACTCGAATAAGAAAGTTTTTCTAAATTGAGTAAATATTTTTTTTTAAATTAGAAACAGTATTTATTTAACTTTAGCCATTTTTCTCACATACGCGACCGTTCTATAAATAACTTGCAGCGATCTATTTATACTCCATTTTCGGGCATTTAAACGTTGATCTTGAGCTGGATTAAACTGAAGTAATGTAAATTTCTTTAACATGACTATTTCTCACTTCCATCGCGAGTTTCTAGCTCCGGAACAACCTTCAATCCGCGTGGGTGAAAATTTCCCCTCTTGCTCTAAAACAGGAAAAAAACCGGTGGAAATGAGGAAGAAAGAAGAAACAAGTTTCAAGTGTTTTTCTTGAGATACGCGCAAATCTTCTTTAAAAAAAATTGTGATTTACTGCTAGGTTAAAGTGCTTTTAAAAATATAACATCTAATAAAGCATGACAGAATGTCCGTATATTATTGTTATACAAAATGATTCATAGCCCGAATGCTTTTTAGATATAAATTCGGAGCATTGCCAGCGTTTAAGTTTTTATTTATGATTTTTTAATAATGCAGATATTTTATTTTCAAGATATATGCTCAATTACTTCACACTGACATTCACAAATGCATTTGATGTAATCTAAATCATATTTATTGAAGCATTAAGAGATTTTTAAAAATGTTAAATTTTTTGTTGACATATTGAGGGAAAAGTTCTATCACACATCAGTTTTATAAAAAAATATCTTTAGAAATAACATTATTTCACGAAATAGAAATGGACATCGATTTACCATACCATTCCTAGTAAATGCCAGAGAAAGCAATATTGTAGAACCAATACAATAAATCACACCTCGAATCGCGCGAGAAAAAATATACTTGTTACCAAGCGAAAGTGCTAAAAGTGCCTCACAAAAATAGCGCACTTCAACTCGGAACCTACGACACGCGAAAGATATGTATATTCAGTGTCAATCAAAGAGGAGGGCGTCACGAAATACGATTTATCGCGAAAAATGAAGCCGAGGCCGTTCAATTGCGTTTTCATAACGTTGAATAGAAGGATTTAATTTTGTAGGATTTCACGTTAACCCTTTTTGCCGGCGTGACCCGGAATGACCGACCTATCGCTTTAACGCCATTCAGCCTGGTTGGATTTCAGTCGCTGCTTTTTTTTTATATATGATAAAATAAATAAAAAATGAATATGCGAGGAATGAAAAGAGGACAATTAAAACGCGATCCTTTGATTGTGTGCAGTGGAAAAAAAAACGTTCAGCATTCAATGGCGAAGTGAAGAGCGAAGTTGTGCAAATACAAAGGACAGAAAAGAACAAGTGATGCGTAAATGGCACAAAACTTGAATTTTTAATTGGAACAAACTGAAGAAAATTTATTAATTTAATTAATGATATTTTTCCACATAAAATTACAATATATAGTATTACAGATACTATACCGAATAGGAGTAATAGGTTTAATTAAAAGATCAGTCTGCCTTAAATGTTATATATATATTTGTGTGGAAGTTTTAAAAATTTTTGATTTATATATTTACTTTTCGAGATTGCTTTGAGAAACCTGCAAATGAAAACTAGGGCAGCAGTTTTATTGCAACGGAATATTTTTGATCCTTCATAATATTAGTTAAGATCCAATTAAATTTTTTCTACTCTAATATCGATCAGTCATTTACTATTTCGTTTTGCTATTGTTCTCTAGTCATTTGGTATTACTTTGATTTTCTTTAATAATGCAGTTGAGTTCCCTAATATGAATAATGACAAAAAAGTCTGAATAAGACCTTTTTTTGTTAATAATCAATAATAGTCGACAGCGTACAGTGATTGTTCGTTCAAAAAGGTTTTTTTATAAAAATTCTTCGTTGGCGACAATGCTATTTTTATTCAATTGGATAACGGGGTTGCAAGATAGCACAATTTCAGAAATAAATTGAATTTGAAAAACAAAACGACGCTTATGCAATTTTTCCATTAAAATGGGTTACTGACCTGAGTAGTTATAGGCCTATAACTACTGACCTGTTATTTCAAAGTAGTTTTACTGGTACAAAATATTAGCATATTTTTTTTAACTCGACATAATTTAAAAATTATTCTTTGTCGGTTATGCAATGTCTCTCTTAACTGTTTCATTTTTTTTAACACGATGTTGACTACAAAATAATCAAAGCTATAAATTCTTTTTAAGGACAATGACTTTTTAGAATCTCAAGCATTGAATTACATATTACATAACGAGAAATAAATGTATCAGAAAGAAAGACATAATTTTATAGTAAAGGCAATGACAGAAAATAATTTTCTACATTGTAAAAATGTACATAATATTTATTAAGTATTATTTGAAAATATAGAAGGATAAATTGTTTAAATTGATTGGCATACTTTTACAGAAATAAATAAACATGTTACTAATTTTCGTGCGTATCAAAACATTCTATTATAAATACGGGCAGTAATATCATAACAATTTTCAAATTAAACATATTGAATAAAGTACACTGCATGCCAGGTGAAATCCTGTAACAATGATTGTGAATGTCTGAGCCAGCCAAAATCGTCTCTCCACTTTCCCACTGGAAAATTATACTTCTCGTGATAAGAAAGGTTAAAATACTCGCGGTACGCTCGCTGACGTCATTCTCCAGCAAGTGAGAAAAAAATTCTCTGAAAAAAAAAACTCGAAAGACAAGTTGGCAAAAACCGCGCGCGCGAGAGAGTAAGAGTACGTCTTTCCGTCTGCGGATGAGCTCCGAAAGTTCAACGACTGAACAGCGAGCGAGCGAGCGAGTGGCGAGTTAGCCTGACAAACAAGCCGGGACACACTTGGCCGAATGTCAGACCTTGAAACATGGTGCGTGCGTATGAGAGAGAGAGAGAGAAGAAGAGGGTGAGAAAAGCCTTGAGCTTTCTCTAGTTGTTGCTTGCAAGGAGGACTCAAGTGTCCTTTTCACCCAAGTGATCGAAGTTGGGTGCTTGATTCTTTTTCGAAGTCCTTTCGTGGGTGTGTGAAACAATCGTGTTTACAAATAATTTAGAGAAAATCATTTCGAAAGAATTTTAAAAATGACTAAAGCACTTCATTAAATTAGTTGTGAAATATAATTATATTAAAATAGCACGAGCATAGCCATTTTATTTAATTTTGAAATATTAATTTTATCAAAAACACTATTTGTTAAGTTATTAATTCATTGCAAAATTATTGGGTTTTATTAGTTTTTATTTCAGAAAAATATTGTTTTTTGTATATGAGTAAACAAAGACCTATTTACCTATATAATAATGATAATCATTAAAAGTTAGTCTTGTATATAATATATATTTTTCGAGTGTACAAATTTTAATTGATTCTGTGAAAATACGCAATTTCCACGCAACTTAACCTCAAAATCCTACCAAATTTTTCGCGCTCTGGTGAGCTAAACTTTATACATCAACACACGCCCATTTGATCGCGAGAGTTCAGACGCACACATGCGAAGGTTTACGCGCGCGAAGTTTCCCCTATTACTCGCGCATGCGGTTTCTATTTCTAAGGGCCTATTTATAATCGGCCGCCTATTTATTTTGGAGCCGCCGGATTCGTTCGCCAATTGGTAAATTCGCCATTCTCCCTCTCACTCGTTCAAAACAAAACAAAGTATGATGACGATAATAATAATAACCAAATGTTCAAACTTGAAATTACGTTAGTTTATTTATATTCGCTACCGCGTATATTTATTTTTATTCGACGTGTGCTTTATAACAATACGCAGTGGTATTAATATAAAGAACTTGAATTGGCATCGTCAATGTGAATATTCATGAATGCGGAGCGCTTGAATACACGGCGTAATAAATAAATAAATGATATTTCAAATATATTTGTTGATTGAGTATTAGCATTCGATATATTCGACCCGGATTCGTGCACTTTGCCTCGTTTTATCAGCTAGCTCTCTTTATTCCGCGAAGAAAAATCAAAGGCGAATCGTTTTTATGAAAAATAAATAATAAAAAAGTTCTTTGCCGCAAAGACGCAGCCATGACACGACTTTGCTGAATTTTGCAATACATTATTCATTGAATGCGGCAAAGCTGCTCTGAAAATAAATTGAACATTCCATTTTTATCGATATTTTCGGTTTAGAAGGTTAGGTTTCGCACAAATACTGACAATCTAGATGTGCTGATGACAAATATTTGTTGCTGTAACAGAGGTATTCAGATTGGAGTGATAACGATATAAATATTTAATCGATAGCTTATTCTACGCCTCGACTATTTATATCACTAACAACACGTCATCCTGGATAATAATAAAAGAAAACCGGTAAATAAGTGAAGAGACTTTGTAAATTACGCATCAAGCCTTCAATTATTCAGGAGTACACCTATTTCTGCACCTTTGAGTGATTCTCCAAATTTTTCCGAGCATTCGTACATTGTGTGCTTTATTTTTTTTTATTTGATCTGTTTATTTTACAACTAATGAGTTGAGGTATAGCGATTGTAATGTGACTCAAGTATATAGTACTAAATTACGAGTAATTACAGCGTATATTATTAACATTGATTATATCCGCATGATATTTACCATTACATTTTATAAATAATATAAACAAAAATAATTAATATTAATATTTATTAATTTTATTATATTTTAGATATCGTCCGTACAATTGTAAAAAGTTTGCAGAACGAAGCTAACATAAATCGATTTATCTGGCAAGTACAAAATTGGATGACAAAATCGAATCTCATATGAAAAATGTGAATTCGAGTTTCGCGGGTTCAATTGGAGGCAAAGAATATTATAAGCAGTGTTGCCACATTGAAATATGATTTCTTCATGACGTCAGCAGACGTAAACACCTTCCGTATCATGATGTTACTTTGTGATACGATTTTGTGGATATTCAAAGTATGTAACAATGGTACACAGAATTTAAGTATTTTTATTCGTATACTGTATTTGCTTACTTATATGGAAGAATGTCATGCAAATATTAAAAAAAAACTAAGAAATCGCTAGAAACTTATATAAAGTAATGTAATTGTTCTTGAGATTATAAAAACATTGATATTTTCTTAAATACAACATTCTTTTTATAACCAAGTAAGGTAAAGATAATGAGATATATGATATTTTTATGTTTATAGACAATAATGATTGAATATTTTAGTAAAATAAATGTCTAGGCAGAGGATGATGCTGCAGACTCGATGAATAATACGTTGGTACATATATATACAGACAAAGGAAACAAACATCTAAATTGGAAAACTATTATTACCTCGCGGCTGCAAACCCAATCTCCAATAATGAGCAATAAAGCATCATTACGAGATAATAATCCTGAAAAATGCCTCTAAATAGCTACAAGACTGACATTTTAAAGACATTTCATAAATCATACAACAAATCCAGAAATACCGCAAAAGGAAAACACGAGGAAAAGGCTTGAAATTTCTCGTTAATTTTAGAAACTCCCGGGGACATACCGTGCGACTCTAAGCGCGCGACACTTCCATACGCTCAGGTGTGTCGCTTCCGATATACCGCCATATACATCTTTCGTTACTGTTGATATTTTCATTTCTTTCTGGCGATTCGCGTTCGCGGAATCATGCGCCTATAGAGGTTTCTAACGCTATACAGAGAAATCGAATTACAAGCGCACTGTCAAAAAAATTTACGTAATGACTGGATACCGAGTTGTAAAGTTTACAAGCTTTGCAATAATATGAAAATGTACTATTATATATAACAATTGCAGTGTATATCGTATAGAATTTCATTGCAAGCTTTCAAGTTACTATAAACTTCATGAAATTTTACCATACTATCCCGAAAATTTCCAGTATTATTACAACTTTGACCGCTGGAGAAATTTGGGCGCGAAAATTTTTACATCCATCTTTAGGAAAATTCTCCACAACAGTACTTTGGCCAGCTTGCGCACTTGTACTTTGCTACACCCCCCCCCCCCACGATAAAACGTCGCGGCGAGCAAGCCTAAGTGGCAATTAACATTTTTTTTCAAAGACCTTCCATTACGTTCCAAGCGCGCTCACAAGTATACGTATACGCACATACACATACACACACATATATATATACACAAACACGTGGAAATCAATATTTAAAGCGAGCGCGCGCGCGCTATACGCGGCAAACCGGCGGCGTGCGCCGTGTGCGAGGATCTCGTTTCTCGATAATTATCGACTCCGATTTTTTCTTTTTTATTTAGTTAAGTGCGCCTGCCAAGTTGACGGATACGACGTTTGTGAGAACGGTTTTTCTATTGTTTATAAAGTGAAAAAGATAATATTAGAAGTTGAATGAGGAAAGCATTAACAACACAGAAGGTTACTGTCTAATGAAAGTGTTTAGTTGCACGATTACGACACCGATTAAACTGAATAAGTCTTAAGGAATTCATGACTATGTCTGGCTGTTCCAGAATCTAATAATATTTACAATTGACGGAATATAGTATCAACGAAATATTACGTGAAAGCTTTAAATATCTCGAATTGATTTTTTTTTTTTCGTTGAAAAGAAAGTTTATTTTACATTAGCAATGGAATAACCTTCGTACGTATGTTTATTTCGCGCGATAATGCCCACGTCAAAACAATTTAAACTTTATTTAACGTATATTGTTTTCATAAAACATTCGGCAATATCTCAATTTGCGTGATTTTTATTCAAAACTTTATTGCAAAGTAAATTAAGTCGAGCTTATTGTATAGCCATATAAAGCGCCATATTATTTAACTTTTTGTTTTTTAAAAACAATAGCATTTTCCTAACCTATCGCGTGTTAATAAACAAAAACGAATCCTTATCGCAATTCCTTTCGACAGTTACTATATACGGTATATACTATCCGAAATCCGCCTGGAAAAAAAGCCATTCCGTACTCCGATTTTCTTTACCATCAGCGTTCGGCAGAATTTTCGGAGAAAAAAAGCAGACACCCGCTGCACGTGCCGTAAACGAAATTCACCCGCCTCTTTTCGTGGAATCTCCCCCTCCTCGCGTCATACTCGTATACATACATACACACATAGCCGCACATAACACATACACGTATATATACACAATGACACTTGGCAACAATAAAGGGCCGAACTCACCGTCTGTGCGCGATATCTCTCGTCGAGAGCCTCTCTTTCACGTCGTCGTTGTCGCCTTTGCCGCCCTCCTCTTTCGCTCTCTCTCTCTCTCTATTTTTCTTTCTCTTCCGCGCGCACTCTTTACTACGATCTTCTCTCACTTCTCGCACCAAGGACCATGAGACACACACAACACACACTGGGTGTCCTTTCTCTCCGATTCGTCAGCAATGTATATATATATACTCATATACGTCTCCTGAAGATAAGTCGTGCGTATATATGTATACCTATACGATCCTTTTGCTGCTGCTCTCTTTCTCTCTGTCTACAATGGGTTACAGGCAGAAAATTTCTCGTGCCGTCGTCGTCGTAGTCGTTTTTGTCTGTCGCGGGGCGCAGAGCAGCTTAAAGCCTTCTCGACGCGTGCCTCGTCGTGCCTCGACTGGCGCGGGTTGGGAGTTGGATAGGCCGCCGCTGTCGTTGCTGCTGCTACTACGCGCGCGCGCGATCGCTCCTTCTCCTCTCGCTCTTTTTCGCTCTCGCGGCTTCTACGCCAGTCGAGCCGCCGTGCCGCTGCCGGTGTGCGCGCGCCCGCACGCGAGGTGTATACGTGTATACTAGGGTTAATCAGCGCGCTGTCCGCGCGCCTATATTCCTCTTTCGTTTATTTTTTTTATCGAAAATTCGATAAAAAAATAAAGGATATGTGTATATCTGTGTGTATGTATATATATATATTATACACGTGTATATATGTATATACATGCGATGATGCTTTGCGCAAATGAGAGGCACGCGAGAGGTTAGGTTAGCTCGCCGGTCGACATCATATACAGGCCGCGCGCGCGCACATTTCCCCTCTCGCGCTCTTAATACCAGTCACAGTGTGAGTAACGTGGGTCTACGTTTGTGTGCATGCGTGCGGGTGTACGAATAATTTATGTATTATTACCTGGTATTGTTGTGGTTTCTTTTTTAGGGTTTAGCTTAGTTTTACTAGAGTACATGAATACACGTCGAAGAGTGACTTAACCTTACTTTTCTGTGGAGTACATATATCTATATTGCTCAGTGATATCGTATACGTACTTGCGATAGTGGTAGAAAAGGGCGGCAACAGTCTGGTGCGCGCAGTCGGCCGTGTGGAGTCTGCTACTGCTAAAACAAAGAAACTACGCTTTCTCCTCCGCTCTCACTCTTTTCTATATATTACCATCTTCAAACATCCTCTTCCGGTGAATTTTTGCACCTGGTGATGACCTTCGAAGTGAGTGTCGAAAACTTGGCGCGAAAAGTCGGCTGTGATGTATTTGGCGCGAGCACGTTCTATATATCTCTCTTTCTCTTGATCTCGCAAACGTCTCTCTTTGTCTTTGCTTCGCCGGCGACACACGCATACATATTATATAGATATATATGTGCTATAGATATATGTATATATGCACGTTGTGATGCGCGCGCAGCCGCGACGACGAGGAAGGACGAAGGAGAGGAAGAGATAGGTAGAGTAAGCGAGAGCAAGAGAGACGGAAAGATTAACGGGGGTTCGTCGATCGTGGAAACGTGTGGAGAGCAGAGTATAGACTCTCGCGAGCGGCGGGGATTTCTTTGTTCGTCGTGGATGGAAGCTCTTTATGGTATATAGATATGTAGGAAGAGGTGGGTTTTTTTTCTATCAGCGCGTGTATGTTCGATTTTTGGATAATGGAATGCCGGTACATGTGACTGTCTGAAAAGTGATTGGAAGTGTGAGTGTTCAATTACCTGTGACAGGAATGATGATTTCGATCGGAAAATTTTATAATGTCACGAGCGTGATGCTTTTTGCTGTAAAAAAATCCAATTTTGGTTATTTATAATTTTAGAATATTTAAACTAAATTATTATGTTATATATAATATGCAAATAAGTCTAACACACTTTCCTGCACATAACAATATTATTATTTCATTAACAAAGTTAATTTAGCTTCTGGCCATGTTAAATATTGATCTATTTAGCTATGTCACTTAGCCAGTACAATGTGCAATGAAATTATTTGAATACACTAAAATCGTTTATAATTCAATTCCATTATCGGCTTCACTAATTAAATTCGATACTTCAAAGTATATTGTCAATTTTGTTTTCTACGTTAATTATATTTAGATGTTATATTTATTTAGCAGCTATTGTTGTCACATATCGAACACGTAAATTTCATATTAATTGAAGAACTTGCAATTTTCCGCTTCACAATAATCATAAATCAGATTCTTATAATATACTGAAGAAAATGGCTATTTCTACTGAAAATTTGTATTTCCGATAAATCAACCATATTCAAACAACGCGTGTTCTATATACTCAATAAAGTTAAACCTGTACACATCGATATAGAGAGTAAAGAAACGCTTAGTTAATTCCAATCGTTTGGAAAACGATTTGATTAGTCCACTTGAATCGTTGGCTCGTTGAGCCCTTGGCAAGCCAAAGTAGATAAAGACAGAACTCGGTGCGACGGACCTTTGCCGTCACGCAACACACGACGGGCGTATACATGCAGTTGTCGGCCATACCAGTCGTCCCGGCGACGGCGGCGTCATCCATTTCCGTGTCACTGTCAACAGTGCAAAGCTGCACAGCCGCAGTGCCGTGCGCTCATACAGCACGCATAGGGGGGGTGAAACTAAGTCTCTCACACACGGGCTTATCAATCATGCATGTTTTGTAGCGAATGAAAGGTCTGTTTTTTTTAGCGCGCGAGTGCCACCAACCCCATAGATTATAAGTACAATCGCATGGCAATCAAGACGCTAATTTACAATCGTTGTATTATTCCTATATACTATAATGATGAAATTACTTATTTTCGCGTAATGTCATAAGCGATAAATTGCTAATTGTTTCTCTTTATTTGTTGTTACAAAACCTTTTGTGGAGAATTCAAATAACAAATAAAAGTTACAAACGTTGATGTAACGTTGCTCAATTCTGTTTTTTTTTTTCGTTTCTAGTCTGGCTTACGCGTTCGTCATTGTGTCTCCCCACAGGGTCGTGCGAAAACCACAGCCACCCTCGTCGGTGAAAGCGAAGCGCAGGCGCGTGGAAAGCCACGCGCTAGTGAGAGAGAGAGAGAGCTTGTAGGCCACTTTTGCAATGGCGCGTTGAAAGCGTATATATTAGCATGAAGGGACATCGAATACGTTTGTTGTGCGCACTTCAGTTAAAATGGAAAATTCAAATATATAAAATAAATTAGCGTTATTATTTAAATTTTCAAATACTTATCTGCAATTATGATAAAAGTTTAATTAATAATGTCGTATCAGTACAATTAAATATGTTATAGCAGAGGTCATTGCAGAAGAAGGCTATTTTACTGTTGAACAGTGGGTGCAGCCGTTCGCGCGACATTGGAGGAAGATCCTTAGTCAGGAATATTCGTGGATGATAAATCGACTGACGTGACAGGATACCGCGTACCGAGCGAACTTGATGTTTCATGGTACGAGACGAAGAATAATTTGAATTTTCTCCTTTTTTTTTACTGCGACTTTTACAAGCTCGCAATGAATTTTGGCACTTGTCCATCTCACTGCAGCATCTGTATTCCCTGTGTTAAACGAATGTAAACTTGATAATAAAAAATATTATTACGTATAATTGTAAATATTTGCTTTTATATTGACTTATATTAATTCGATAATAAAAGCCAGCTGAGATTGAATAATTTGTATTTATTTTGAAATGATTACTTTTTCACTTTAAACAAGGTATAAAGATATACGATATGGTTCTGTATGAATTAAAAACAATCGAAAAATAATGATGAATGCTCTAAAATTATTTTCAGCTTTTTCAATATTGAAGAAAGATCTTAAACCAGCGTTGCGGTCAAGTATTTGCATAGCAGAGCTTTGGGTTCTAATTAAATCTAATATTTGTTGTGCACGTATTTACTGTACTACTATGGACGGTACCATCCGTTCCATGGAAGATCCTGAGGCGTCGCTCTCTATATCTGTCACGAGACTCGACGAGGAACAGATCATTTCCACCCTGTTTTTGTGTTTGCGTGTGGTACGTCGATTGTGAATTATTAATGTGATTCAACTTCGTGTTTTTTATTGTCACTTGTAAATATTTTAACTGTACGACATTATTGATCGATCAAGTTAGAGTGATGCTAGTTCTCATTTTGAAACTTCTACGTTTTATAAACAAAACTATATTTCTGTTCACACTTTATTAAACTTTGTAATCATAAAAATACGTTATTTAAATTATTTTTAGATCAATGTAAGTGTAAAAAGTTTTCGACGACGCTATTTTAAACGTTATAAAATATTCATAGTCCTATATAAATTTTTAAAATGAAGAAATAATGGTAGACAGACGAACTTTAATGTTCTAATGTATACTATACTCTATATAGAGTACTTATATTATTTCAGGCACTTTATCGCTGAATTTAGAATTAAGAAGTAAATCTTGTAGGTCAGCATTTTTAATTTTCGGGAAAGAAAATGATTTTATGCGAAGTAGTTGGTTGGTTATACATTTCTTTTCTAATAATGTCAGTATTAAAAATTATGTAAAAAACTTTTTTTATAATAGTTTAAGATTTATCTTTGACGATCTTATTCTTACAATTTTCCTTTTTTCCTATTCGTATAGGTACTTACTTTTTTATGTCTACTATTAAAGTTTCTTTTCCTTAACTGCTGCTCTACCGACGTTCACGTATATGATACATTAATGTTCATATATAAAACGTTTGTCATGAAAAGAGTCACAAGGAAAAATTTACACCCATCAGCATTTATCCAAGTACAAATTGTGGAAAAACGCTAATTAACTTCGATAAACTTCACATTATTTGCCTACATATAAGTACTCGTTCAGCAACACTATACACTCTTCTATCGCATATGTTATTGTAGATGAAAAAAAAATTGGTTTCATATATTTGCTAGAAAATAAACTTTTTTTTTATTACTTGAAATTAAAAAAAAAGACCGAACATTTTTTAGACTTTTTTTCATATGTAATAATTATAATTAGCTTGTTTTTATACTACATTCAAATTAGAAATTTCGCTCAGACTTGAAAGTACTACATATTTCAGCGAACAATTTTATTATACCGATTATCATTATGCTATTCTTTCATTATCTCGTCAAAGTCTTTCTTTCAAATCTCCCCTCCCATTCAGTCCCAACAACAGCCGTATGCTTACGTATACTCATTCAATTCTAAAACGATCGCGCGTTCGCTAATTCTCGCCGGCGTGTTGCGTAAAAAGCCGAAGCTTACGAAACTGCGCTTGCCCTGTCTCTCTCTCTCTCTCTCCCTCCCCATTAACCGTATCTCTGTGCAAAATCTCCTTTGTGAAACGAGAGAGAGAGAGAAAAAAAGAACGTATAAAGGCTCCCCTTCTACTTTCCAGAGACTTTGAAATAGCTTTATAGAGTATATAGGCGCGCGAATTTGTTGGCGAGAGAAAGGAGGGAGAAAGTATATCTAACGGGGACTACGCGCTGCTAACGCCGTCCAAAGAGGCGTTGGTTCGCGACGAGCACCAACAAATGTATAAGCATAAAGAGAGAGAGAGAGAGAGAATTTTTCGAATAGGTATTCAAAGCACGTGATGTTCGAGTATCAGTAAGCGTCAAGTTTATGATTTGTAAACGAAGTAAGCGATTTCTTTTACTTGGCAAGTATTATAAAAATATAAAATATGAACGCAAAAGTTTTTAATTACAATACGTAATTAATAATTTCGTTAATTTACGTTCATGATTAACAATTAAAAAAAATATATATGCAAATATAATAATTTTTTCAGATTAGTTATGGATGTACATATGCAATTGCTTTCCATTCAATATGAGTTTATGATTAACGCTCGATTTAACTGTGTAGACTGAATGTCAGATATAAGCTTTCCATTGATATCAAACTGATAGATTTTCGTGAGATTATTTTGTATTAATAGCGCATTGGACGATTATTTTGTATTAATAGTCATTCACTATTATAATAAAAATATGATATTTTATTATACTTCGGAAGGGAATGGATGCAGAAAAAAAAATTAATAGCTCTCTTCGTTAATCGATTGATGAGTCTGTAATTGTTATCTACAATTGCGCGTTTCTCGTTTCAAATAAGTTTAGATTCTGAAGTCTCATTAGCGGAAAGAAATACGAGACAGTATTATATATCAAATATTTTCAAATATCTCATTAAACTTGTTTGTTTTATTTTCTGGTAATTTTTATATTAATAAAAAATAAGATGGATCTTTGTTGACAAAGAGACATATGTAGTAATATAATAATACAAATTTACATTAATCTTAGTTTATTTGGAAAATTTAGGGTTTGTCTAATGTTAATAAATTTGCACACATACACACATATGCAACACGCTCAATGCTGAGTGGATTTTAATCGGATAATAACTTAATTTCTGTGACAGTTCTGGGACGATGCTAATAAAAGTTTTCTCGCCTGCAAGCATCAATAATTAAATTTGCAGCACTTATACGTTAGCTAATTACAGTTGTTTTTCTTTTCTCATAAATTTCACAAGGGTTTCGTTTTTAATGACATTCGGAAAAAAGAGAATTAAATTCAATTTCATATTTTTGTTTGCATTATAAATAAATAATTTATATGCAAAATATTTTCTAATATTAGTAAAAGTTTTGCTATTGGCAAATTGTTAAGTAATTTTTACATAAAAAAAGGTTTTGGTTAAATAACTTAATAAATGTACTTCTTTTTACACTTATAACAAATTATTGCTGTTGTAAACTATAAATAATATGATACATAACTTATTACATAATAGATCTACGAAACTGAATATATCTGAAAAAAATTTTACGATTCGAATTAATTTGCAAAACGGACTATTAAATTGCTTATTCTTTCGACGTCGAAAATCAGAGCTAAAGCTTTTTCATTATCGCAATACAACACCGTCTCTGGGTTTTCTGAAAGCGCCACGGCTACGTAATTACCACTCATCATAAAAAGTTTTATTCAATGTTCGCGGGCTTGTATTAACGCATCATTAAATGTCCCATAAAACTCATTTTATAATAATTTAGACAGAAAATGTGCATCATGCATGCATCCTATTTCGCAGGCTTCGTTTAATCGCGCTTGATTCTTCAAATTTATTATTAAACGCAGATATGCGGATATTCAGTATTAATGCAGACTTACATGTTTGAGATGAGAAGTTATCAAAATCATCTCATTCGTCAGGCACTTGATAGCTATATTAAAACTTGTTTTATACATAAAGTAGTAGTCATTAGCTCACTTAAACCATAACATTTTGTTGGCTGTTATATGAGAAAAAATATTCGATAAAATTGAGATGTGTACGATGGGGAGAGAAATAATTAATGAGAGAAATATAATCACAAAACGGAAGTATAATGAAAAAAAGCACGACCTGAGGAGAATGCTAAATGGAAGGGAAATAAAGGAAAACAGGAGAAAATTTAACGGAGGAAAATGAAAGGGGGATGAGATAAAGGCGAAATTAACGCGAATTAGTGTAATGAGAAAAGAGCTGATTATGAAAGGCTTGTAGCAAGTAATTAAATGAATGATGAAATAATGCGAAATTTACAGTATACTATGATGAAGAATACATTTTTTATAAATACAAAACTTTGAATTTTATGACAAAAATAGTTAAAAATTAAATATATTGAGTGAAGTAATATCTTTGTTTATTTTTATAATGGTTATTAAACTATAGCCTTTTTAAAAGAGATTTTTTATTGCTTAATAAACATTTCACGCGGATTATTTAATTATTCAATGGTTTCAGTTCATTTATAAAACCCTGTCCAAGAGCATTTTAAATTTGATGCACGTATTTCATTTTAATATCTAATTTTAAAAGTTTTGTTTGTATTGCAAGTCACTTCGTAGTTTTAATTACTTTGTAATAAAGAATGCTACTTAATTAAATTTCTTCCAAATCATAATGTAAAAAACGAACAAACTTGAACTTTAACATTGTTTTTTTAATAGTTTAATACAACCCAAAATAAACGCGTGCACATTCGAAATAATGAATAAAATAACATTATTCGTTAATTAACGGACGAAAGCAGCAAGCGCATGCAGAATGAGTGAATGACCGTGAAAGGGAAAACGAGGAGAAAGGAACGCTGGGAAAGTGGCATGCGTATACACAAAACGGAAGGCACGAAGAAAAGAAAAGGTGAAAAAGAAAAAAATATCGCCGTCGAGCTTTTAGTCGTCTCATTCGAAAGGGAAGAGTCCCGCGTCTAATGAGCGCATATACGCGCAAGTCTGCCGACACATTTGCGTGGCGCAAAGTCATGTTATATCCGTTTGCAAAAGTTAACCATGCAACGGAGACAATTATTGCGTGGAAAGGAAGAAAAGGTGTCTTTAATTTTCTGCTCTTTGTTTTTCTCCGTATACACACGAGAATCGTACCAGCCGTTTCAAGGATATGTACGGGCTATTCTGTTTTTCCGGCAACTTTTTTAATAAACTCGTACAATAATGACGAAATAATTATGCAGTTATCGCAGCTTAACAAAAGTATCTTTATTTCAACGTTTTCTTTTCTTATACGGAACACAGAAAAGTTTTAGTACTGTAACTTTAACATTCTCTAAGGTAGAATTTGGAAAGAATTCGGGAATTTTACAGTTACGAGAGTACAACTATATATACAAAGGTGACTTTATCAAATTCCTATGGATAATTTGAATTATCGTGAGTTTATTACTTTCTATACACACTAACAATATTATTTTATCTTCCAGGATAAGATAATTATAAAGTATAGAAAAAAAACATAAGAAAATAACACCGACTATATATACTTCGTCTCTCGAAAATTGTTACACCTTCACTCTCGGATTCACCACACTGTCAGCTCCCGTCAACGAGTTTCACGAGCCAAAACCGAAACAAAGTAACAAGACTCGGCTTTCAGCGAGCTAAGTATATGTATATACCCACACATATATATGTACCATGAATACACAGCGTCCCTCACCCGCGTACTCTCACTCTCTCTCTCTATCCTCTTCTTCTTCGCATATACAGCACGTAATACGTTGCTCGACGCGCGCGCGGTCGAGTAGTTTTCGCGCTACATATACACTCGCACGCACTGCGTACGACCATTTGGTAGCAGTTCATTTGCTGCTGGCTGTTTTTTTTTTGTTTTTTTGGGCTTAATGAGCGCGCACGAGCTGCATATGTATATATGCGCTGTGCGACTTTTGCTCTGTTTCTCTCTACAAATTGACGAGAAAGAGAGGTTCTGTATGTGGAAAACGACGGAAACAGCGACCACGATGTAGCTGCTTTTACGACGTTGCTCTCTCTCTCGCTCTCTCTCTCTCTCTCTCGGTGAGACGAACGGACTGCGCGTTCTCGCCTCTCTTTGAATGAAGTATAAATTTCGTTATTACGGGATGCAAAAATGAAGCTAGGAATGTGGCTTTATATTACGGTCTTGGGTGAATGTGCTATATGTCTTTTCTTTTTTACTCTTTTGATATAATCAACAGTTTTATTGCGGACTTTTGCGATCGTGTATTACAAGGGTAACAAGTGTTTCCGAGAGTCAGATAATAATAATCGGCAAAATGATACTGTAACTTATTGGTTACCATATACTGTAGTTGAATTATTTTTCATATATATAATATGTAAGGTACAAAAATAATATCCTCTACTGTGTATAACGTGAAACGTGGTCGTTAGCTTTAATTATAACTAGATATGGGACACGTATAATATAGATTCAATCTTGATGCGAAAGTGGACGGGAAAATGAGTAGGACGTACGGTGAGGGTGAAAATGATTTTATCCTGTGTCGAATTTTCTGCGTCTCCTTTGTTCCATGTATCGATTACAACCTATTTCTGTCTCGGTTATCCGAGAGGTCGCAGAACCATTTCTATATTAGTCTTTGAAAAAATATTTGCTTAGTGACGTTCGGATAAGTGGCTATTTTTCGTTAAAGATTATTTAGTTGATTTATTCCAAAGGAAATAAATGTTTTTTCATTAAAGTCTAATTGATATCTGATTTTATTATAAGTATTTAATCAAACGGATTACAAATATCGGACTCGTATTATTAATTAATCCGTATAATAAATCCATTTTAATATGATACACATTTTAATATTGTTTTATGATAACATATATATGAATATTAATTAAATGTATGCTACTCAACTTTCTATATAAGTGAAAAATTACATTTTTATAACGTCATGCGTTGCAAGAGATTACGCGCAGTAGCATCGGTATTCACTGTGCCGCACCATTACAGCTTTAAGTACATTTCTTTTAGAAAAATAACCCGCTCGGGTAATCCTCGCGCTATCTAGAAACCGTGGAATCTCTTCTTCCTTCTTACCAACCAAAATCAGTAAACATTGAAAAGCAGAAAGAAAAAGGAAAGACGAAAGTCGAGATATTAGGAGGACTGGAAAGAGGGTAAGTAAAGGTGGAGAAGAAGAGAAAGAGTGAAGTGGAAAAAAAAGTGAATAAAAGAATCGCGAAATACGATTAAACGAGTGCGGACGTGAAATCCCACTTGCGTATTCTCTCGCGGAGCTCGGAAAAGCCGGTACTTTCCACGGTCCAGCTGTGGTTAGCGTTAAGTAGAGATGTAGTAGTGCCACGCAGCAACGGCTTTTTCCCCTTGGTTACTATACGCTGATAGTGTGAGTGTATATATGCAGTTAAGCTTCATGAACCTTCGGATGAGTTTGTATCTAAATCCTGATGAGCTTGCGCTGTCTAATGTGTGTTTAGACTTTGGCCTTTCGTTTTTGGAAATTTCGAGTAGTCTTTGTCAGTACGATATTTCATGATCAAATTAGTGTAAACTGCATTAACTATAGGAATGCGTTGTGTATGCGTCGAAATTAAATTAGCCGAGAACAACGTCGTAACTTTTATTTAAGCCCCTTATGTCAGGAAATCTAAAACATGAAGCAAGCTTTACGTTTCGTCTTGATATAACGTCATTTCTCAAGACTAATTAGTGCGTTTTGCTGTCTCGCTGTTTACAGAGGAATTTTGGGAATAGAGCAAAATAATATACTTTGCCTTTTAGATGCTCAATATCTGTACAGACCATTAGTGTAGTGCATATAGATATATATAAAAGTTAGGAATGAAACAAGGCTATATATATAACAAAAATTATAGTAAAAGTTGTTCAAATAAGATTAGAGATTAAGAAGATGTTGGTATCTTATTGAAAAAGATTGATTATAATATGTTTTAATCAACCTTTAATTAAAATTAACAAGGAGAACCGCGTAATAAACTTGTGTAATTAATCCAGTTCACTTTTACTCCCGATTGTACTTGTTTTCCCTTTATTACTTTCAATCTTCTTACGATCAATTGTTCTTTTCTGCTCCACCAGTAAGATAAGAAAATCAAACAATTCTTCAGAATTCTGAAATCTTTTAAAAGGATGAGTGATCGGAAACTACCTTATTATAAAGGAAGTCACTGCCAATTTAATAAGTATAGACTTTTACTTTTTTAATATTAAATATTCTATGTGTCTTTATGATTTATTTACGACTACGAAAATCATATTTTCAATAGTTTATCTATCACCAACATTTTTCAACCTATTTTTTACGTCAAATATAAACTTAACTGATTATCTGGCGTATGCTTTCGCCGTTCCGTGTGTTATCGATCTCACGTCGTCACAGGGAAATCTAATCTGGCGGCGTAACCATCCCTCTTTTAGAATCTAAATTCGTAGTACAAATAATTCGACAGACTGTTACCTATACGTGGAATCAGAAAAAGAGAGAGAGAGTGTGTGGGAGGGAAATAGATAGAGAGAGGCACGTCACACTTTATACCCTGATAAATGTTTGTCGTTTAGGATAGTCCAGTTTGAAAGTTAGTTTTTAGTTTAAGCGGTAACTAAATTTACTTTTTCATTCAAACTTTTAGCCTAGCACAAAACATAAATAATTTGACCTCTTAGATAAAAACAAATGTAAAAGAACAACTAAGGTATAATATATTTAAATACGTCAAAATTTTATTGTAGACGCAGATAAGAGCATAAGAGCAGATAGCTTGTGAAAAATCAATTTTTGGTCTTTATACGGCGAGGCGCTGAACTGGCAGTCCGTAAAACCCTCGTCGGTTTTTGTAAGTGTGTATATATATATGATTGCAGACAGGCGGCACGAGAAAAAGAGCGCGAGAAAGACATGATGAGAAATGGCTCGCTTCGTACCATCTTGATTCATTGTTTTACCACGCTACCGCATTTTCAAACTTTAAGGTCAATGAATGGAATGTTGGAGCTTTTAACCACATATTTTCTTTGTTTTATAATAACAAATAGTTTTATTATGATAAAGGTAAATATGATTGTGGAATTTTTGTGAGCGAGTTATTGTATTCCTCTCTTAAAAAAGAGATGACAGGATGTTGTGAAGCATTTAAAGAAGTAATGCGATTGATTGTAGTGGTAGTACTTTTAATGGCTGTGGTTCTCACCTGAGACGCCGATATGCCATATTAAAATGCGATTGGTTGATGGTTCAATATCCGGTCTGAATATGGCATCAAAATTCAAATTTTCTCTAATATAAATTGAATATTTTTATAAATAGAAATTAGTTAAATATTTTGTGTATGCATTTGAATAAATTAATAAAATCATTATTAAATTATTTAATATCCTAATTGATTAAAATTTTGTGTCTAATAATTTAATTGCAGGAAAAACGTTCCAATTTGTTTCCTAACCTCAAAATTTCGAATTCAAATCTGTGATTTAATATAAATAATATCTTGTACTTTCTGAAAGATAATGTTTATAAAAAGTACGGTAATGAAGTTTAAAATATTTATTGATTTTCTTTCCATGAAAAAAGTGAAGCGCGCGCAGCACGCATGGATTATAACTAGTTGTATAAAAATAAATAATCGACATAAGTGAAATTTCAACTCATTAATTTTAATTTCAGATTCTAAAAACAATTATTTAAAAGCTTTTTGAAATATTCAAATCCTACGTAATAAAAGCGACGCCATCACCGTACGTATGAAGGTAGAATTCTCTCTCTCTCTCTCTCTCTCAAGTTTTGTTCCAGGATCAATTTCGGGTGCTCGCTCACCCTCCCTAGACTTCAGCGGGGGAGCGTATAAAGCGGGCAAACACGCGTGCACCCCACGAGCGTGTGTGTATATGTATATATACATATATATACGAGGCAGCGGAAAATACTTTATATAATGACGCGCCGCTGGGAAAGGGATACGCCAGACGAGCGAATATTGCCTCTGGAGTGTGCACGAGAAGTGGGTAGCAGAGGGGGAGGCGATAGCGAAATTAAGATTAATGCATGGATAAGCACCAACGCTGTAATTATTTTGGTGTTACACGGGTTTCACAAGAGCTTTTTCCTGTTGGGGAACATTTTCATGTGTGATCGTATTGATTGTGTTTGGAATATATATTGAATATATACGAGATTGAGATAAGTTGATTGTGTATATGTTTGATTAAGTGAGAACTTCGATGCTCTTAGAATTTAGTGATATATTCGATTGTTAAGTGCGAGGGAAATTGCGTGTAACATCTATACTTGTATGATGTTCTAAATATATGGTATATATATTTTACGAGATGCGTACGGTCGTAAAAAACGTTTGTTTTGTAATATACTCTATTGCGCGTCAAAGTTTTATGCCTCGTGATAACTATTGAAAAATAAAGCCAAAAAATTTTTTCCACACTCAGGTTTGAAATAAACTCGGAAATTGCTCGAGACAAAAATATTTGCAAATAATTTTAATGGAGTTTATTTCATGATGAACTAAATAAAAAAAAACGCAGTATATAATTGCGTTAATAGTTTCATGCGTCACTGCAATGTTTTGTAAAATTGTTCCAATTACAGTTATTTCAGTATGTCAGTTATTTTACTAATGGAATTAAAATCAGATTTTCATGACACTGACAAAAACGTTTTGTTAGAATAATTGCAGCTTCCAGCTGAAATTGTCTATGTGCTCGAGGGCTGAACTAATGTTTGAATGGAAGGGTAGTTGTTGGTGAATACGCAGTTAGGAATAGCTTGAATCTACATTAATATTTACCTTCAAAAGATTTTTATTATTTTAGCTTACCATACTCAAGCAAACTTAAGATAAACTTGTTTTCAGACTTTTATTTTTAATTCTAATAAAATTAAAATATATTTAATGATTAATAATACAAATCATGTTACTAAATTATCAAGTATATTCAGTTTCACGAAAAAGTTATTTTCTAAATATTAAAAATAAAATTGTTCTTTGACATGAATTTTAATATGTTTTTTCCATTCTTAAAGTCTTTCAAAAAATACATTACTTTTTATACAATTCTAAAGTTCAAGTACGAATGGCTCGGTCCATTCACTAAATCGCCATTCGTCGCTCGATCGCACTCGTCCACCTTAAAATTCGAACGCTACCTCTTTATCATTCCGTCTCTCTCGCTCTCTCTCTCCCTCTTTCCTGCATCGTTGCCCTTTCGGAAGACCGCCCCGGCGTTCCGGCCAGGCGGACACAATGGCTGCAGGGGTTCTCAATTCTCGGCTCTCTTCTGCTGTGCACAGCCCTTTGCTCGCCTCTCGCGGTGGCCTTCCGGCGCGCATTCCTCGATTCCACGATTCTCCATCGCGAGTTCGCGCTGCAGGTTTGGATTTAGTAGTTTGCGGTGCTATCAGTGTGTTTAGACACGGCAGAACGATCTCGGCGGTTTTGAGGGATGATTGAGTATTGGACGACCTGAGGTTTGTTGAGAAATTGAGCGTCAATGCCCTTAGAAAGCATAAAGTCCTTGGAAACATGACAGTTAGGGAATATTAAACTTTGTTATACCACAATAATGATACAGATATTCTTTAAAACTATTGTGCAATTTCACTGGAATTTTTTTACTTTGATTATGTAAATACATACCACTAGTATTGAATATTCAGTAAAATTTTTCCATGAAAAATTACTTCTTCATCTAATTGATGAACCAATCCATTCCTTTTTTTTCTTTCGAATGAACCTCATAAAGCTCTGCAAAAGAGTTCCTCGGATCCTCTGAAAGACCATTTTGCCCATTCATTCGGCATTCCACTGACTAATAGCACAATCTTTGTCAAATCTCAGGAACTCTCTCTCCTCGTCAATACGCATTCAGGAGCTTAACTACATTCTTCTAATTTTCCACCTCGCTGAGCCTGCGTACTTTATACACGCGTGCGCGTATGGTATACATATATATACACTGAAATGCAGCAACGCATCGTCCACTGGCCATACGCATTTCCTTTCATCTCCGTTCGCGCATTCCCCGCGTCTCCGGTTCTTTATTTCATTTTTTTGCAGCTCGTTTTCATTGAAAATATACAAGTGCGCACGAAGGGAAGGAAATCATTCTCCAAGCGCTGCTGTGTATACGTATACGCGTGTATATATATACTTTGAAGGAAATTCGTCTTGCTGGATTTCGTGGAACTTCCATGTCTTTTCAATGAGAGAAAGGAAGAGTGGATTGGACATTTTTTTTCATTGCGCACTTGGTAAAATGAGGATCCATTCAAATTTTCAGCTTGTACTTGCCTGTTTTGTTGGCAAAAAGTTTTTGTGGTTTAGAAATAGGTTATGGGTATGTGGTTCTAAAGGATTTTTATGTGTTTCACTATATTTTCGCCTATTTGTATTTCGCATATGTATTTTATATTTGTAATGCTTATACAAAGGAATATTATTAAGAAAATTATGATATTTTTTTTAATTACGATTTTTTATGTTACTTAACGTTGCCCTGTTTCTGCTCTCTTGCAAATTACAGAAATTTCTAAATATTTTTATCGTAACATATAGATGTATAAATCAAACAGAAGAAGTGTAAGCCAATTGCAGTAACTTTTTTAGATCTTGCTAAAGTATTTGATACCGGGGATTACAAAATACCTTTTGATATATCACACAATTATAGACTTAAAAAAGCAAATAAACTTATTCAAAGATACTTTTAGATAATAGAACGCAAAAAGTAGGAATGGGTCAATGTTTCAGCAATGTTGGAAAAATAAATAGTAGATTAGGATGAACAATTATCTACAAATAGTAGCTGACTGGTTAGGTTTAGACAAATTATCACTTAATGTTGATAAAACAGTATACATCACGTTCGGTACCTATTATTATAGCGTTCCTTCGAATTTATATAAGTAAAAAGTAAGAAGAGTTGAAAATTTTAACTATTTAGAAATTATTTTTAATTTTAATTTATAATGCGATAAACATATTGATTTGATTACAAAAGGCTAAATACCAATTATTTGTATTTTACAATTTATTTCAAGTCATGCCAATTAGAATGATCTATTTTGCATTTTTCTATAGTATTATAATAAGTTATAATAATAAGGTATAATAGCCTGGAGTGGTGTTTTTAAAATAGAATTAAGAATATTATATTATAGAATATGCAGAACAGATTATTAAAAATAATTAATAAAAATTCCTTTGACAATAACATTCTATTAAATTTTAAACAATTACTTGATTATAAATCAATAGTTTAAAATTATAGCAAACTTAAGAACATATACATTTAAATTTGGAAAGTATATAGCTAACTACAAAAGTAACAACTACTCATGGTATCTGAAAACAATTAGTAAAGCATAATTATATAAATGCTTTAAAATTATATAATTCTAGGCTTCATGAACTTAAAGGATTAAATTAAATGTAGTATTAACAATACTAATTATTATGTATAGAACAGTAATAACGCAATATTTAACGTCATGTAAATTAGATAAAGTTAAAGAATTTTTTATAATTTTACTTTTAAACTTATATATGTTTTTAATTCGTAAATGTTAGCTTGTAAATTTGTACTATGTTATTTCTATTTCGAGCTCTCTAATAAATTTTAAATTTTGACTTCGCCATAAAGTAATCACATCATTTCACGAATAAATTTTGTGCTGCTTTCCCCAATTTCGAGTATGTTTTGCATGGAAATATTATAACGTAAAACAGTATTCTCGAATATTAAAATTTTGAAGATTTAAGGTTTTCCTTAGTTCAGAAGTTTAGTTTCGCATTCATAAAAAGTAACGAGTAATACCAAAGATACAAGTATATTAATTACTAACCATATTTTTTAGTATACACTTGGTTAACCCATCCGCGCGCTAACAGATGACTCTGCAGTGTTCGAATGCATATAAAATACTGTCGAACTTTTTACCAACGCGATTTTTAATTGCCCTATTCGAAACACCGAAACGAGAAGGCATTTCTGCACAATAACGTCTCCTCGCGACTCGGTATTATATCCACTCGGCTAATTGTCGTTGGTACGAGCCCCACGCACGCTCATAAAACCCGTGCACACCCACGTCAAAGCAGTAAATATCCGCGCGCGGTGCTTTCGCAACGGTTGAAAAGTTTCGACGCGCATATATACGCGCGGCGCACTTAAGTCACGGTGGTATATAGGTGGATATACGCGGTTTTATGGAGAGTGCCGATGATAAAGATCGAAATGCAAAGCGTGATGCGAAGAACTGATGAATTTGTTTAGATGTAGTATTTAGCGGAGGATGTGTAATATTCTTTGTTGCTTATGGGTACCCCCTGGTAGAAATTAGACCATTAAAAATGGGAAGGAAAACAGAAACTGGCCATAGGAAATGGCTAAATACTAGATATTTGTGTAACGCTCTTTTCTAACGACTTCTAAGAAAATTTTTACATTAAAATTACATAACAATTTAATTATATATTTGAAAACTTATATTCTTAACAGAAAGTTTACTGGAATATAAACAAGATTTAGTAGTCTTGGTACTATTTACAGCTTTATTCTATAAGATACAAATCAAAATCGTTATTTTGACACGTGACTATCTTTCTTACTCATCGCCATAACAAATCGCTTGTTACTATATTTATAATGGCTTCGTTGACTAGTTATTTTAACTAGCATTAAAATACCAAATTAATAGAGAGTAAAAAATTGTGGCCATCTTTGCGGCCAATAAATGTGAAAAATAGGTTGAAAATATCGTTACACTTATGGAAG
Source organism: Torymus tubicola (assembly GCA_035583055.1). Classification (NCBI taxonomy): domain Eukaryota; kingdom Metazoa; phylum Arthropoda; class Insecta; order Hymenoptera; family Torymidae; genus Torymus; species Torymus tubicola. The sequence goes on from JAWWEQ010017445.1 coordinate 27,875, forward strand.
AAAACTGGAGTCCATTTTTTTCCATTTTGGATCAAACTAGCCATTTACTTTAGGGTATCATTCATGGAGAAAAATTATGTTGAAAAAATGACCATTTTCGATAGTATAACCTTGGGTAAATTCTCCTATCATTTACGATCGAAAATTGTAATTTTTCTTACACAAATTTTCTCTGTACTTTTCTAAAAGTGTTATATCGTTTAACGACAAGTGAATGTTAAATTTGTCTTGAAATTAATAAATACTTGTCATCATTTATATAGAGTTTAAAGTTAAAAATTTTGTAATGTAAGATTTAATAATTACAAAATGAAGTAAAGTTATTTCCATGAAATATTGAAACTTTTATCATTGTTTTCCCTATTGTATCTAATTTATGAACTTAAAAATAAGGAAATTATAAAGGAGTAAATAGATAACTCTTTATCATTAACTTGCGAGAAAAAACCGTCATTCAACACTGACAAAAATATCCTGCTGAAGTACCACAGAAGAAAGAGAACGCAGAGGGCTAAAAAAAGCCAGTGCACAGCACACATATATATACACGCACGGCTCGAATTGTCGCGGCTCTGGAATTCCCGCGTTTTAATACCACCACATTCGTTAGAGCCTTCTGCGCACTATACGCCGCACCTTCCTCACCCTCCAGCCGTGTAATAAAGGCCGCAGTGCGACGACGACGACTGCATTCCCGCGTTTTCCGCGAGACTGCGACTCTCCTCTTGCAGCGTCAATTTTCGTTTCGCTTCTTTTTCTTCCGGCGTGTATATGTTTTCTTTTTTTTTGCGCGCGCTCGCACCGCCCTCCTGACATATACACACATATACACTGAAGTTTGGCTATTTATTTCACCCCGCACACGCGTTTTTTCCGTCTTTTGTCGGATTTCGCGCGCTTTGTTCGTCTTGTCGTTCCTGCCACAACACCACCGCTGCTAGGCTGCCGTTCTATTCTTTAATTTCTTGAGTGGTTGCGTGCGCTTGCTCGGCGCTTTTGTCTTGGGATTTTCGTCGCTCGAACGTGTCAAAGAGTCGTGCGCCAGGGAGACTTTACGTTGCGTAATTGAATGTGTGCTTTACTTGCGCGTATAATGGTCATTTAATTTTATAAACTTTGACTAATGTATGGATGAATATATATGAATATGTGTGATTTCATTGTGATTTGATCAGATTACAATTTTTTTTGGCAGTTATTCAACTAAATTTTAACTTATACACGTGAAAAAGTACATTTTCAAATAAGTGAAGTCTACTGGGCTTGGGCGTAAAATGAAATCTCTTTTTGACGGAAGTGCAATTGTGTGTTGAATGGAAAAATAAAATTTTTTCGTCAATAACTGATGCATAACACAAGTTAACTTTTGATAAAACATTTCGTTTTTTAGGCAAACTAAAGAGTTTGAATTTCAGTTTTAAAGAGTTTTCAATTTTAGGTATGAATCTACGTTGAAGTGCTTAATAAATTTATAATAATTTTCATTTTTACAGCAGATCGATTTACTCAGTATTAAATTACAAAGTATGGTAATAATTCTAAAATTATTTTTCAACGTGGTTAACATTTAAGGTGAGTGAACGATAAGCTATTGGAAAACAGATTTATTACAATTTTCGATAAAACCTTACATTTTGAAATATTTTAAAAGCATCGTCATTGTGAAAGCTAACCTGTTAGAGAAGTTTTTTCTTCTATACTTCCCACAATGAATATAGTTTTTAAAAAATTCGACATTTAAAAATATTTTTAAAAAATGGTGTATCACTTCCAATGTTAATTGAACTTGAGATCTGCTGGATTTTATTCTATTCTATGAAAGCGAAAGAATATTCTGTAGGGAATTTAATTTTTTGTTTTATTTCTGTTCTAAAAAAATTCATAAGGCAAAGTACCTAATATGACAAAGAAAAAATTATATAATATACTATTATTGAATTTGATAAAACGCGGATTCTTTTATCTTGATTATAACATTAGTTGCGAGATCAAATGAATATTAAATCTAAATTAACTTACATCTTAAGATTATTACAAAAGCAATTACAAATTTATTAAAATTATGTTTTAGAAGAAGTTTCATATGTAAATTGTTGTTCGATTTTACATATCTCTCAATTTACATGGCGCGTCGGAATACTATTTCTTATTATTTTTTTCAACTTTTTTTTTTAAACATAAAAAACATTTTCGTCTTTTTCTTTGCAAATATTAATAAAACAAACTATAAATTAATAATAAATTCTTTAAGCTCTGAATAATTTTCTTTATAGGAGAGTTAAAATCAACATTCGTTAATAAATAGCTTCAAAACTGTCCGAGTATTGGGTACTTTATTTTAAAATATGAGTCATCCCAATAATCTGAATTTGTGTACGTTTTTAAAATCAGAAGTTAAAAAAGATTAATAATGCCACTTATTTATATTCTTCCGTATTCTATACTATCTGGAAAACAATCACGTATATAAGGTGTGCTTATAAAAAATCTTGAGGACTTATGAGTATGCTACGCTAAGCTATTTCGAGAAAAGTAAAAGAAACCAATTTCTACTTATGGAAAAGTTTTAATCTTTAATAAAATGCTAATTGTAAAACAGAAGAATAAATCTATTCGTTTTTAATAAAAGAATATAAATTTCATACTTTGACACAAATACAAATAACAGCAGCGAGAAACTCCCTATCTTCGGTTAAACTTAATAAAGAGACAGAAAATCCTATTGCTCGTTATTAAATTCCACGTCATCTCACTGTAACTTACATTGACATTCGAAAAGTAAGAGAGACCTAATTAAACTAAAAGGTCGAAAAGTTTCTAACGGACGCAACAGATTGATTACCGTAGTCGTGACGTAATACCTGAAAAAAGCAACTTTGCTCGAGTGAGTTCCTGGCGCTTCTGTCACGTGCGAACCAATTTGGATTTGCAAAGTTTGTGGAAGGATGATCTCGGAATGTGTAGATAAAAAGCAAATGGCTGTTTCTCGTGGAAAAGAAAGACATTGAGATTGTAAAAATATTGAAGTAAAAATAAATACCTATACATTTTTCTCTTGATATGACCTCAAAGCCCATGTAGGGCGAGTTAGAAGTGTGATGTATCTTGTAAGAGGGGCTTTATTTTCTTGAATAATCTTAATAATTATTTTTTAAATATTATTTGGAAGTAATCTCATTAATTATGTTCTAAAATTTAAATTAAATTGGTTAATTACTCGAAATCCTAAGTAATATAAACTAATAATTTTAATAATTATGTGCATAAAGAAAACACATTTCTGGGTCAGGATTATTTGAATACAATAGAAGTTTTTATTTGTAAATAAAAGTAGCATATTTAAATTTATGCTATATTCCATTTTATTTTATAACGCATTTTACAAAATATTTTATATTGAAGTTGGTTTTATTTAAAATAAGGTTACATTGGAGAATTGAGCTTTGCTATTACTTGAAACTCAAAATCTGTATACGTCTATAGAAATGGTAGGCTATATATATATATATATTTTAGTTGTTATGGAAAATTATTGACATTTTTCATAAATTTTATTTATTCAATAAATAAATGAGGTCAACCAGAATATGTAAAAGATGTAAAATAAGCAGATGCTCTCGTGGAAATTTAAATTACTTTTCTTTCTTATCTCGCAATCTCATTTTAGCTACGTGAATAAAAGAGAAAGTCGATATTATGCAACAAGTATGTGAGGTATATGATTTTCGACGAACGTGATTTTGTTGAAAGAAACCTAAGCGCAAATGTTACATATATTATTTTGAGACACAGTATGCAAAGTTCAATATTCCTTATAAATGGATAGCGTGAGAAAATAAGTTTATGTAGTGTGTATATGCCGTATGTATTCGTGCATTATTTTAAGCGCTATCTACATCATAATTCAGATTTCACAAAGAGTGTTTAAATATAATATTATATAAAACATAACAAAATTTAATAAGTTTCATTATCAGTGAAGAATGTATTTATATACGGATAATTTGATTTTCATTTTTCAACAATGATATAAGTATATATAAACACAAAAATAAAAAATTTTATCTTTCTTAGAAAAACTTTTTTTAGAAACAGCTGGTGATTTTCATAAAATATTCCTTCGACGTGTTTCATTTATGACGACTTCCTTAAGAGAATACGTAATGTGTTTGTCTTGAATATTCAATACTTCGAAAAGATTCAAAACTGATCTCTTTACATTAATATGACAACATTTTTAAATTCTCAAAATACTGTTACTACAAAAATTGCTGGCCTATTGTAATTTATTTTGTGCCATGGCTACAGATCTCACTAAATGAAATTATCATAAAAACTAAAAAAATTTTTGCATAGCAACCGTTTAATGAAATTATTGTACCTTTATCATCCACTTTTTGTAATCACGTACCGTATATCTGAAAGATCAATAAAGATCATTGCATACGTCTGCGCAATATCTCTCGTTACCAAAGCAATTATAACTTTGTTTGAATACCATTTAAAAAATTCAACTTTTTACGAAGCTCCGAATAGCTGTGTCGTGTATGGTATAACGTACGAGTCATTTATTGCTGTTTAAATAACGGAAGTCGGATAAGAAACTTGGGTCATCGCAAAGTTGATTAACGAGTTTATTTAAAAGTCAGGTAACTAGTATCTATAAAAAGATTTCATTTAAAGCTCCAGAGAGTTATTTCCTTAAGCTCAAATGAACTTATTTAAGAGAAGTGTAATTTATAAAAAAATTACTCAAGAATGAATAGTATTCAATTAATTTGTAATAATCGATTTAACAATTATTGTTCTCTGAATTATTATCTTACATCATTAAACTTTAATATAATAAGTTTATTTCTACTTATGTGTAAAATATGATTATATCGGTTGATGTCTTCATTGATTATAACATTTGTTGTATATACTTAAAGAGGTGCTAACAGGTTTTCACCTATTTAGAAATCAGTGATTAATAAATTAGACTACTAATAACTTGCTTCATTAGTTTCATTATCTTTTGACAGTTAATTATGATAAATTGATCGAAGAAACGTCAAAGTAAACTTTATAAAAATTCTTGGTTTTGGTAATCTATGCGAACTGTTAGTTCGGAAGAATAAATTACTTTTAAATTTATAGGCTTGATTACAATTTATTTTATCTTCCTTATAATATTTGATAGACGACTCAGTAAAAGAAATACTTTGTTCACAATGTTGCACATGATGTAGGATACTGATATTTATTTATAGATAAATTTTCGTTATCGTTCTTAAAAAATTGTTCATATATATGGGCAGTTCTCAGGTGAATCGAGAGGTCAAAATTTTTTTTTCTTATAAAATCACCTAAATCGCTTCGTAACCATCCCATATGTTACTCTGAATTTTTTCAGATTTTTTTCACTTCTAGTTTT